>JAPYZM010000708.1:0-30839 GCA_030522845.1 Psyttalia concolor
CAATCGACTTTCAGGGAACTTGATTGTAGGTCGTTTAAGCTACCCAGACTCGACATCACAATCGACCAACGATCGAATGACAATCGACTAACCGGGTCGATTCTCAGAATCGGGAGGTCCGCCAGGGTAGGTGTGCGTGGAGGGTTCAAACCCTCCTAAATAACGCAATAAATGCCCCGGGGGCCATGTGGACGTTGCTGCTTAACATCCACTGCGTAGCAAAGTGTCTTCTAGCTACTACGTTACAGATTTGGATTTTTCCCTGACTCCCTAGGCAGCGGTGGACATTAGACTAGGCATATCGTCCACGATGACATGCAATGCTTAATCATATTCTGAGAGAAAATATTAAATAAGGTTTACTAGAGTCTGGACAGTCCGCACACCACGCCCAGGAAAACGGTTTCCAAATACCAGATCGTAAAGCAAAAGACCGGAAATTTTAAATAGACGTGTGAAAGCGTAAAATTTGCTGGAGATAAAATAATGTCGAGAACCAGTGCTGTCTCTACCGAGAAACCCATCAAGTTTTCAACTCACTTTGAGTTTGAATAAAGGGAACTTCCTTCGTGGCTGCGGGTATGTAGACCAATAACCGCAGATGGTAAGAAAGTTTTTTTTCTAGCCTTGGAGGCACTGAACGAAGCTTGCTTACTACTGCATTTGTAGGTAACCACCCTCGAATTCAACTTATCAATTGCCATCCATATTAATACTGCTCTGTAGATACACTCATTTTTTCAATTGCTAAATCGTAAGCGGAGGAACACCCGAAAAAGACATCGTTATTTGGAGAATCCAAAAAACCTAGACGGAGATTATTGATATTCCCAGTCAGCCCAGAGTTGGTAAGTTACCGACGTGTTATTGCCAGCTGTCGGTATAGTTTATTTCTTACAGGCGTCGCGGACAAACGGTCAATCACTTACGTGGTGATATAACTTACCGGAGTAAAAAATTCAATCCAATCTACGCATGTGCACATGTAAACGCTCCAGACCATTTTTTAAATTAATTAATATCTAACGAACAATTAGGTGTAGAAGAATGAAACCGAGTTATTTGTTACCTACCAACGGGTTTTTATCGATTGAGGAGGTTCATTCGGGACAACAATTGAAAATTCGAAGGATGGGGTGCTAGTTACGGTCATACTTTCAATTAACTAATAAAAAAATGATGAAGGGCCTACAATAGTTTTACCGGGTATAACAAAAATGTACAAAGCTCCTACAATGATGTACCAATTGAAAAATAATCAATTTTCAATTATGTGGTGCTAATTTCAGTGCCATAAAAATCGAAGAAGAATCCAAACATAACCTCCCGCCAAGTAAACCACTACATGGTCACAGTTATATAAACAAAACCACCTTTACATTATCAAAAAATAGATAAAAACTACGATTGAACGAAACTGATAATAAATCTTGGACAATGTTTGGTTTATCATTGAGGCGTCAAGCCCGCTTTCTCCCCCAAATAATCAGCAGATCTCACCTTGATTCGCCAACCTTTCGTGAACGTTGGGCAGATCTGGATGACGAAGAGAAAGCGAGAGTGAGAAAAAGTAGACTTTCAAAGCCTTGGAGACAACCGCTGCCAGAGCAAGACCACTACCACGCGGCCTTTAACGTAAATACCAACAAATATGGGGTCTTTCAGAACAAAGGGAGTATCAAGCTGACAGACTGGATCGCCTGGTACAAGAACTGGCAAATGGAGTACCTCAGGTGGAGTCAGAGGTACATTCCGGAACGTCAGCAAATTCTGGGGAATGATTTGGCTCTTGCTCACTTTATCCTGCACAGGAAGGGTAGAGTCAGGCGGAAGGGTTCTAAAGAGTTTCTGGAGCCTGATGACTTAGTAACGATTCCAAATACTTATCAGCCTACCTGGTTCATTGAGGAGGTTGATGCCAGTGATATGAATTTGTGCTACGAGGGTCTACAGAATTTCATTAATACACCAAGACTGAAGAAAGCGGCTTTCAGGAATTGCCGATACTTTGATGAGTGGTGCTTGGAAAAAATCTTGTGGCTCTGTCCCCAGCTTGAGGTTCTTGACATCTCTGACAATCCGCAAATAACGGAGAAGGGTTTGGAGGGGGTTTACAGAGCCTGGAATCTTAAAAAGCTTATTGTCACGGATTGGGGACATGGACCAGAACTTGAATTGGCCTGCCTTATGTTGGAAGAAGCTAACCCTCAATTAACAGTGGAAATTAAAAGGAGTCGTCCGGAGGAAACAGTTTTAATTCCAAGCTCTGGAATTACCGAGTCTAGTGCTAATGAAGATCAAGTTGTTAAATAGTGTTTTTTTTCCTTGAAAGGTGGTTCACTTCTCGAGTTTAAGGAATTTCATGCAGTACGAAATATTAAAATAAAAGCAGAGAGAATTAGATGTATTATGGTAGGAATACGGATGATAAGAATTACCAATAAATACATAAGTTGATATTTATTAAATTATCAATTTTTTCCACGATGGCCTATGTTATTTTTCTCTCTATAACGTTTTCGGTAGTGAACTTCAGCTCTGTTACACACTCCATAATTTTTGATGTTCTCTCCATCATTACTGAGGGGGATTTGGTCAAAATGAATATTGTACTTTTTCCATACATGTTTCCAGCTTATTTTCTTGTTGATCTTTTCTCGTTTCAGCGATAAATTTGTCTGGCACTCTATGGCCCTCTTGAGATCTAGAACCGTTGTATTATGGGGTGGAACCTATAAAAAAATCGGATTCACGAGTCACCTCATGTTTGGATTATTTTCGAAACATTATTTTCCCACATGACAATGAATAATTACCACTACTGCAAGTCTTGGAAGTTTTCCCCTGCTCAAATACACAGTTATCGCCTGGCCGTGTGCAACTGCAGTTTGTGCTTTTATCTCCTCAACAGTTGCATCTGAAGGAATTCCTCGAAACAATGGATCACTCTCGATGATTTTATAAATAGCTTCCTTCGTTAAATTTACCAATTCCTCATGACTGAATTGCACATTCTCAGGCCTCTCATTTTCCGATGAAATATTTTCATCTTGCATCTTACAAAAGTTGTCTAAAAGCGGGAGCGCTAACTGTTGACAAAGTTTCAAACCACCACTCCTCTCGTGCGCATGAGTTACAGCCCCAAATTTGGCGGTAGAATCATAATGGTCAAGTTGAGAATCACGTGACTGCTTACGAATCCAAAAAATCAGAAAAATTTCACTGCAAAGTGACAACAACTGAGGAATTGTCACTTTTTTTCAATTAAAGTCATAACCGACTGCTACCCCCCCTAATTTACTCCAACTTTCTCAGTAAACAGTAAATGACAAAAATGGTAAATAATAATAATAATGGCCGCGACATAATCATTATTGAGGGACAACAGCGGCGATTCCTGTTTAAAAAAAACCTGCCCCCCTCCCCTGAGCCCTAAACCCTAAACCCAAAAATCAATAATCAAGCGTTACATGGACTCCGCAGTAAGAGCTGAAACGCAAAAAACCTCCCGAAGCAACTCCGAACATTGTCGACGAAAAAAAAATCTCTCATAGATGATTGGCTTGATTAACCAAGCCGGAACTATCTATACAACGCCGATTATGCGCAAGAATGTGCGCAGCTCCGTGAAGCAGTAGTGGAGAGGCTAAGTGAAATCACAGGGGACAAATAGAGAGACGAGACTCTTAAAACCAACACAACGAATGGAAACAAAATTACTCAGGGTGGGCGAGCCTTGATGGAGAGGTTTTAAGCGGCTAAACTGTACCTCTTTATCATAACACGATGGCGCTGGTTGAGCATTGATATATTTACGTGTGCCACTACCTCGTCGTTGCCCAGATGCCTGTCGTCAAATACAATTCAAAGAGGGGCCTTCCTTCCCCCTTTGTTCAGTCGCCTTTTACATTCGATTATACCCAGTTTATCCATGTGTCACATGTACACAGGTATACACAAGTGGAGGGGGCAGGGGGCACAGAGTCGAGTGGCCCGCGAGGTGATCTCACTCGTTCGGCTCCACTGCTTGAAATTTTTACCCGAATGAGCAAAGTCTTTGCCCGCCACCCCTCCCCCCACCCTCGCTCGCCCTGTCCCCCGCCGCACCCCTGCGCAGCACTTCATCGGTGCCACTCATCTCTTTAATCCATGGCCAATGGTCGGTGAAGCTTGGCGTCTCGACTCTCTCCCATCTTATTTATTCGTCGAACCGCCCGGCTGCTGGACGGCGGGAGGGAGGGGGGCTTTTTTGACAAGTACTGTGTGCGCGCGTATTTTGCAGCAGCCGTCATCGGTAATACGGACACAGCCGGACTTGTACGAACACTATACTCAGACTTCCCCCACTTCCTCGCGCCGATCTATCTTACATACACTTATACACGAGTCATGCGTAGGTGAAAACTTGAGACCTATTACATTGACGTTGTTAGCAAGAAAAAAAAAAAAAGAACTTGGCTGTTTGTGTTAGTGAACTCCAGTGACTTTGCTATGCTCCGACCAGTGCTACTGTCCCGCGCCTGCTTTTACTACACCTCACTCTCTCTCTCTCTCTCTCTTTCTTCATCTCTCCCTTCCTCCAGCTCGTTTACTGTGTCGTTTTATTTTCATGTCGAAGTGGTGGGATAAAACTTGTGTATGCGTTTCGTTTCATCAGTGCGTTGTTAGTTGTGTTGTGTGTGTGCGCGCCTATCCTTAACATTCTCGACCTCAAGTAAATATCGAAAGGCGTATATTACGGGGGGGGGGGGGGGGGGATAATTCGGCGGTTTGCTGATGCCCACTGGTGGATATCGGGGCTGTTTTTTTTGGCGTTTGTAATATGGGAAGGTCCAAGTTTCCCGGCAAGCCGCCTAAGACGGTAACAAGAAAACGAATCAAGGTTCTTGGGGGGCCTGATACTGCTCAAACTGCTGATTCTGTCAGTGTTGCCGAAAACATTTACTATGGACTTTCCCTGACCAATGAAACACTTGGTGACAATGAGAAGGTGAGCATGTTTTTTTGAGTATGTTGTTTGTGTGTGTGTGTGTGGATGTGTGTATTTTTTTATTGTCGTCCATTGTTGTTCAAGCGTCCCACAGCCGGTTTAATCAATTCGAGCGTCTCTTCAATCCAATATCCACATTGTTGTCTATCTTTTATTATTATGTCGCAATGCCGTCATATCGTTGCAACGATTTGTCCAAAGATGCACCCAATATTGTAACGGGACGAAAAATATATTTTTCGGTGAAAAGGGTAGATTTTCGTGAGCGACCTTGGAGTACTGGCGAATCCATGACAATCACGTCGTTCTACTTTTATAGCTATTTGTTGAGGCACTCCAATATTATGGGCTATTGACAATTTACGAGGCCTCGGAGATTTTGGGGCAATGAACGAATGAATGAATTCTCCAAAATTTAGAGAGGTTGCGAGATGTTCAATCCATGACCATAACCTCTGTAAATAGTTTGTTTGACAGAAGAATCGAAAGACTTTGGTCATCCAATACCGTCGTATTTTGTCTGAGTATGAACAGAAGTATTTTGTTTTCACTTTTATTTCTATTTCAACATTGCATGTTCCAAATATCAGATCATCTCTGTGAAAATCAATCAGTCCTAAAGTTATGTACTCTTGAGAGTAGAAGACAGTTGTATGAATGCTGTGTTTACATAATAGATTATTTTTTCACTCACTTGGTCATTATAATTGTAGTAATTATTGAAGACTCAAAATACTCATTAGTACTTTTATTTTCTAGGAGCCTCCTTCGTTTCATGGCTTCAGCAGTAAAGAGGCAAAGTTATCAGTGACATATATAAAACCTAAACAGCAGGACAACGATAAAAATGTTGAAAAAAATGAGAACAGTGTCACTTCGGATCCTCAAAATTATTCGCAACAATCTGAGAATAATACAGTGGAAACTGATGAAAATTCATCGGGTAAAGTTGTCCCAAATAATCATATAGCATCAACCGGTGAGGATGAAGATAACGAGGTGAAGAATAAATCAAAGAAGCCAAAAGTATGTAAACGTGTTAGATTCAAAACTGTCATTGGTACGCCAGTATTAAAATCAGTTAACAATATCTTGGATCGTCATCAAAGAACCCGACAATTGCGAAATAGTACAGCTAAACGTCTATTACAAAGAGCAAAATTCAATATTAGTACGAACAATCGCGGCAGCGGTGTGCCAGCCAGTGATAAAACAAGTAATGTGAGAAAATTCATTCTACCAATGCGCAGTGCACACTCGTCGAGGGTAATTAAGCCAAACAAAAGATTTATCGAGGAATTGGAAGAGCGTACTAGTCCTGACAACGAGAATGACAGTAAAAATACGAAGAAAGTTAAAGTTGTGCCTGAAAGAAAAAAATGTAATACAGAGAATATTGATAAAGTACATAAGAAGGGTAAACAAACGAAATTCAAATGGCGAAAGAACACTGCAAATGTTAATATCGTAACTGAAAAAAGGTTGGGAGACATAAGATTACAGAAGGAGAGGAAAACACAAAATTCCAGTAAAATCAAAATCCCATTGAATCAAACAGCCCACAGTGATAAGCAATTATCGGTTCCTAAAAAAGCTCTTCCTGATTCGAATGTTCCAATTAATGAGTCTTCCAGGATTCAAACGAGGTCTGGAGCGCAGACCGAGGTATTGGTGGTCCAGAATTATTCAGACGCCCCAGCAACTCTAAACATCAGTGCCGAGGTGTCCATTCCAAGTTCTGAAAAAATGGAGGTGGAGGAGTCTGAAGAAGTGGAGGAAGAGAATGCCGATGAATTTGACTCTGACAGTGAACTGTCGGGGAGTGGTACTGATCACAGTAACCACACTGAGGATGAACAGTCTGAGTGGACTGGAATGAAATTACATGGTGGCAAAGTGATCCTTCGAAAAGCAAGACTGAAATTGGATAACAAGAATTCTGGAGGAACTGAGGGCCCATTTTCGGTGACAAATCCACACAATGTCCCTAGTAATCAGACCAATCCAGGACTAACTGGTACCATTAAATGTGGAGTTTGTGGTGCAGTTAGATTCTATCGTTTCGTCAAACAGGCACGGAAATTTGGGATTCACAGCTGCGAGTCCTGTAGAAAGTTCATTAGCAAAATGATCAAGAGGCAGACTTGTGCAAAAGCTGGCAACAATTCTTTACCAATTCTCCAGTGTCACAAAGGGGATGGTTTATGCTTAGTGCCACCAGTGGTCAGGAGCCAGCAGTGGAATTTGATGAGATGCGTATACAAGGCCAGATGTCCAGCTTGTTGGTTGAAAATGTGTCTGAAGTGCTATCACATACCAACAACATTGAAAACTGGACTCAATGCACTGCTTCCACCCTTGATGAGGGATCCGGTAATATCATTGGGATCACTGGGACAGGATGACAGTGAAGTGCTAGGTCAAAAGACTATTGGATCCATGAGTTGGCCCTCGGAGGACAGTCTGGAGAAGAATCTCTTTAAGTCTGCGATGAATTGGAGTGGAATTGAAATTTCTAAGGAGGGCATCACCAATGGCATTTGTTCAATGAAACAGGAATCATTTGATTCTCCATTAATTGTTTCCCCGGGGAAAAAGAGGAAAAAAGATAACAGGATAAAAGTCAGGAAGAAACTGAAGAATCCAGTTGTGTCGCCGCCTCCACCTTCCACGGTTATTAGTCAGAGCTCCCAAGCAGCAGCTGTCAGACAACGGGTGGATCTTAAAGGTCCCAGAGTGAAGCACGTTTGCAGAAGTGCCAGTGTTGCTTTGGGTCAACCAATAGCAACATTTCCGTCTGGCGAGGGCAAAGACGAAACTGATGCCAACAAGACTGATGTTCCAAAGACATCAAAAGACGAAGATAAATCCGATAAACGAGAAGAAATTATCCGAGAGTCGCAGAAAACTCATCAAGAGAACAACAGCAATTCTAATAATAACGTACAACAATCGTACGCAAAAAGGAATAAAAATCAACAAAATATTTTGGCACCGAATCATCAAGTAGTAAGCATCGCTCACAATCATCTTGAGATATTATTAGAATTTATTCGAATGGGTTTTTCTATTTATGTTGAAATTTTTATTTTTGGTGAAACAGGTACGAGCATTACCAAAGCCAACAGTCAATACTGCTCATACAATATCAATAGACTTTTGGGAGCAGTATGATCCGGCTGAAGTTGGTGCCAAAGGTTTTGCACTCATTGGATCTGAGAACTTTCACATTCCTGCTATTTGTTTTCTCTGTGGGAGTGCTGGAAAAGAACCAGTGAGTATTTAATAACATAATTATATACTATAGAGAGTAAAAAGCAAAAAAAAAAACAGTGGAGCAGTAGGTGCCATTTTTTTTGTAGTCGAGTGAAATGGGTAGACATAACTGGGGACTCCATTCACTTTTTCATCATTTGTATTTCTGAATTTCAAGATTGGCTAAAAGAAACGGAAAATTATTCAACGAATGGATGAGCAATTGATTTCTTCCATTTTGTTGTTACTCAATGGGAGCTTTGTAGTTGTTTTTATTAAAAGTTCCAATTTTTTGTGGTGTGTATATCACCTCATTGTGCTTTGAAGGGTCAGGAATGCTACCCGTATGTTTGTTAGGCGCTAAATTGTTGACTCTTTAGTAATTACACTTAATTTAATGTTTTTTTTTAATGAAGTCTTCAATCATTGGTTTCAGTTTTTAATTTAGGATTTTTACAAAATTAGTTGTTGCACCATAACTAGAAAAAAATAATGTGCTGAGTGTTTTGCTTGATGCTCGAAGAAAATCGTATCGATTTGAAAGGACAATCGAAAATGATTAAAATAATTGTTATTTTTATGTCTGGAATAATTAATTTGACATTCCGTATTTTCTACTACTCACAATTCCGGAGATACCCCTGGTTATGTCCAAATTAATTCCATTCTACCTCACAATATCAATGTTAATGGTAGTGTTGAAATTAAAGAATCATTAGGATAACGATACCCGTCAATTCAATTTTGATGATAACTTTTGCAAATGTAGAATTATAATTCATAAATATCATTCATTTATTTCATCCATACCAGAATTTTACCGACCAATTTAACATAATTCATTAACGAACAAAAATAATTTAATTGAACACGATAATATAAACCGATCAATGATATTGAATAGAAGCAGATGATGTGCAAATCAACTATCCGAAGGCACATTCCTAATTTCTTACTACAATAGCTACGCTGTTCGACGTTTCCCAGTAAAATAAATGTTTAAGCGGATTTTGTATTTTTTTTTCGCTGAAATCGAAACATATAAAGTTGAATAATTTGAATTTTCTTATTCACAGTTGATACATTGTCAATGTTGTTGTGAGCCATACCATGCTTTTTGCCTGGAGCCCAGTGAGTGGAATGCCTGTGCTCAGGCCAACTGGTGCTGTCCACGCTGCACAATCTGTCAAACTTGTCATTTACGAGTCGGTCCCAAATTATCCTGCATCAGATGTCGTCAGTCATTTCATCACGCTTGTTTATCACAATCGGGAGTTAATGCAAGGCTATACAGCCCAGATACACCTTACGTCTGTCAGAGCTGTGTGAAATGCAAGAGCTGTGGTAGCGAAGGGGTGAACGTCTACGTCGGCAATCTTCCATTATGCTCCATGTGCTTCAAGCTCAGACAACGAGGTAACTACTGTCCACTCTGCCAGCGTTGCTACAACGAAAATGACTTCGATTCGAAGATGATGGAGTGCAACGAGTGCTCTTGCTGGGTTCATGCAAGATGTGAAGGGCTATCGGATGAATTCTACCAAGTGCTCAGTTATCTGCCAGATTCCATCGAGTTTACCTGCAGTCAGTGCTCTCCAAGTCCAAATTCAGTTTGGAGAAATGCAATTGAGAGTGAACTCAAAGCTGGTTTTATTTCTGTGATCAAAGCCTTGAGTAAAAATCGTAAAATGTGTGCAGCATTGAAATGGAGTCCGAGGAAGGAATGCCTGTGCAAGCCTTCAGCCAGTGTCAGAAGATTAGATTTCTCAGACGAGAAAATCACCAGAGATATCGCCGATGATTCTGAGGAATCTGGGAAAGTTCCAGATCTAGTTGCCGACAGCAAGGCTGATCCACTGAGTAGGTTTGACTTTGAAATTGACGATCAACCCATTGATTTCCCTCGAAGAGGACTTAGAAGGCTGAAGCAGAAATTTCACCTTAAGGAGTGTTCAGTGAGAGTGAAGAACTGCATCATCCCCAAAGACACCCAAGAGGACAGCTCAAGCCAAGAGTCATCGAGTGCGTGTGAGAATCGAGAGTGTCACTGTTCAGAACAGCAGATTTTGGCACGACCATCACCGACTTTGATGTCTGTGAAAAGAAAAGTTAATGGAAATGAGTACAGATCTTTGTTTCAATTCCACTGTGACATGGAGCACGTAGTGAACAGAGCTGGGGCTGATGATCTCATTGAATCTTATCATAAATCTCTGCAAGAAGTTTTCCCCTGGTTCGATCCAAAACGATCGAAGATCAGTTCCTCTAGTAGTGGATTGTCAACGCCTTTGAAAGATTCATCGAAATGCCGAGACTCTCCCATCTCCTCGAAATTCGACGACTCAATTTTGGAGACGTGGAAAGAGGAGGTCCTGAAAGCTCCCAAGGCAATAGCAGCGAAGACTGGCAATTTGTACAGCAATATCAGTGTTGATGACACGAGATTTTGCTCACTCTGCAAAGGTCTGGGTGATGGGCAGAGAGACAGGGAGGGAAGGCTTGTGTACTGTGGACAGAATGAGTGGGTTCATTGCAATTGTGCTCTTTGGTCGAATGAAGTATTTGAGGAGATTGATGGCTCTCTGCAAAATGTCCACAGTGCCATATCGAGGGGAAAGCAAATTAGATGCTCAGAGTGTGGTAAAAAGGGTGCCAGTGTTGGATGTTGTGCTAAAAATTGCTCAACAACTTATCACTTTCCATGCGCCCGAAACATTGGTCTTGGTTTCAACGATGATAAGACAATATTCTGTACATCACATCTGAATACTTCTACCAAAGCTTCCCACAGCAATGATGATTTTGAACTGAAGAGACTGGTCTATGTCGAGCTAGATAGGAAGAAGAAGAAGTTTGTTGATCCTAATCAAGTCAAAGTTATGATTGGCTCACTGATGATCGATTGTTTGGGAATTGTTGTTCCTGAGTTCTCCGATACTCCTGATAAAATTCTTCCAACCAACTACAAATGCTCCCGGTTATACTGGTCAACTATTAATCCAATGAAAATTGTCAAGTACTACATCAGGACTTATGTTCAGCATTGCACTGCTGACATAAATCTCGATGCTGAACATAATGTAACGATTGATCATTCCAAGGAAATGGAAAGAGTGGAGAGGCAGAAATTGGAACAACTGGTTGTGAAGCAAACTCTGGATGCCATTATTGATTCTGTTTACAATAAAGAGGTTGATGAGAATTTAGCTGAGCAAAACAACACTGATCTCCTTCCGCCTGAAATAACAGATGTTATTTTCCAGGATTTACCACACGATCTGTTGGACGGAATATCCATGCAAGATATCTTTCCAAAGATGAGTTATGAGGATTTTTTAGCAATGGACATTAGAAACGATGGAGCTTTTGGGAATGATCTTCTAAAAGATGATATTCTACCCTCTGAAGTTGATGAAATCATCAAACCCTCTGAGAATAAAGTCTCTAAAGTGGATCCGACAATGTCAGATCTGTCTCAGAATGATCTCTGGTTACACTTGGGGACCAAAGGATGTGTCCAAGATTTCGTGGACGATTTGTTGAACTCTAAGGGCCAGAAAACTGGTGGAAGGGAATTAAAGAGATCAAAGTCAGAGGTAATTGGTAACAATCCCCTGATGATTGGAGGACAACGACATCATCAGAGGTCGTGCAGTTTAACCTGGAGTTGTAAACTTGATGGAACATATGGGCCAACAATGAAGAGAAGAAAAATTCCACGCCCTACATCAACACCAAGACCGGCTGGTGAAGCCAATTTGATGATGATGGATAATCAAAATGAGAGGACATCAGTATTTCATGAGCTGCGAATTCCCGAGAGTATTATGTTGACTGTGGGGAGGGCAAGTACACCGAACATAATAGGAGAAAACAACAAAGATCACAAAAGGCTTCTCTGGCACACTAGGCAACAACCAAGAATAGTTCAAGTCGACGGCCCAGCAGATCCAAGCAGTGCTAGTGAATGCAGCTCTCCAGAGTACAATATTGAGGAGAGAATTCCTCAGATAGACGGCACCAATGATGAAACATCATCAGATAGTAGTTCGTGGTTCTCTTTCAGAGATAAAACTACTTCTTCCTGTCCAGTGTTTTCGGAAAATAATTTCAAACGGGGTAAACAAGGATTCCTACACAACGAAAACAGTAATGAGAGGTTTAAAATTCCCCAATTGGATGGTGCAGATGATGTCTCGAGTGATGAGGAGGGCACCCATAACGCCCAACCAGAACCAATGCCCTGCACGTATATTGGAGATATTGGAGAAGGCCCAGTAACGTGCAAGCGGTGTCAGTGCACCTACAGAACCCAAGATAGCTACAATCGTCACCTAATGACCTGTGACATTGTCACAATGAGTGATAGTGACTCAGAGACAGTTGATAATAAAGGTTCATCACCAAATTCAAGATTTTCAGACAGCGTTGGATCAATGTCCCCTCAGTTTATTACAATGTCACCGTCAGAGGGTCATACAATGACATCAGAATACCCTGACATGCAGGTTACTTCACCCTTAGAGGCGTCAATACCCTCACCCCATCCTGCCATTCAGATTGAACCGATAGCTCAGGCTCTAATCACCCCCCAAATTCATACTCATTCAACTGTTGAAACTGTCCACCAAACAGTATTAACGTCTAACGAAGTAATCGTCCAGACTCAGTATACGAGGACAACCACAACCCTCCCGAACTCTGCAGTATTACCACAAGAGAGTACTGTACAAATAACCGAGATAACGGACACACCAACTCCAGACGAAGGCATTTTATCGCCGAATCTCTCCTCTACTGAAACACCTGAGACGATTACAAGTCCTCAGGCATCTCCAAGTGGTTCATCAATGGGCTTATCAACGTGTGGAGTGGCGGATGGGATTCCTATGAATATACACTTGCCCAAAATCTCAAAACCCAAGTCTCCAAGAACGCCTAAACCCAGAACGAAGATCATAAAGCCACAGATAATGAGGAATTCAGTTCCCCAGCAGGTTGGATCAGTTCGGTACCAAACAATGTCGAACGCTACTCCAGTTATCCAGCTACAACAACCTCAGAGACCAACAGCTCCAACTGTGATCCTCCAACAAGTACCAAGCTCTGGACTAATGTCCTATGTTGAAACCCTTCAACAGCAATCGGGACAAAATCTTCAATACATAACAGCAATTGGGGGTCAAGAGAGCAATTACAAGCCTCAATTCATCACGACTAACCAGCTAGTTCCTAGTGCCTACATTCAAACAAGTTCAGACAATTTATTGACCCTACAAAACGGGGGAATCTCCGTTCTTCCTGGCGTCCAACTGACACAGCCCCAGCCAACAGTCCTGGGAACGATAATTCAACAGCAACCGAGTGCCATTCAGTGTGGAGTGATTTCCTCCGAACAGCTTGTGCTGAGTTCAACGCCAACACTAGAGATGTTCACAGACTCTACAGGCAGTATGTTTGTCTCCAGTCAGCCCATGTACTACGGCCTCGAAACAATAGTCAGCAATACAGTCATGTCGTCCAGTCAATTCATGGCTGCTGGCGCTGTTCCTCAAGTGTTGGCAAGCAGTTATCAGACAACAACTCAAGTGTTTCAAGCCTCGAAGCTAATGGAACCGTTGGTCGACGTCCAGACTGTTCCCAATGTCTCTAATGTGTCAGGCGTCCAGACGGTTCAGAGTATTCCTGGAGTTCCTAACATCCCGGGTGGTTACGTAGTCGTCAATCCAACCACTCCCGAATCCATTCCAACACCTCAAATAAGTGTACCTTCAAGTCTACCCCCAAGTCTCCCCCAATCCCAGGACCAGACTTCATGTTTCATTCGACCACCAGCCCACAATGCCCATTGTAATCCACCTCCTCCAGTGATCGAACCGGTTCAACCTATACCCGCTCCAGAAGCACGTACAGTACAACAAATTCCCCTTATCCCTCAAACTCGACCAGTGTCACCACATCGTTCAATTCAACAGACCCTACCAACAATACCACGAGTTGCCGTTCGACCCAGTCCCATCTCTCACACAGTGACGCAATCGAGTAACAGCCAATGGAAAATCCCCGAGCCCCTCTGCGCCACCGAACAAACTATTACTAACAGTACGCGTCCCTACCTCGACTCAAAGCACGTGTCTGAAAATACGAGCATGATAAAGTCTAGTATATCATCGACAGTACCATCGCTCTCTAGCCACTGCATCACACAGCGGGATATTCACGTTAATCGATTGAATCTCGACATCAATAGTGCTCCCAATAATATCTACTGCAGTGGAATAACGAGCAATGATAATACGTTAATATCGAGTCATGGAATTAAAAGTTCTCCTGTTGTACCACCTACCAGACCAATGAATAGGGTCTTGCCAATGCAAGCCATGACACCTAAACAGCAGGAAATTGTTAAACCAGTGGAGAAACCTGAAATTGTCATTGTGGAACCAACGAAGCCAGTCGTTAAGGAGGAGGGGACGACACTAGAGCTCATTAAACCAATCGATTGTGATATTATTGAGAAGACCTTGCCTGTTGATAAGCCTCTCATTGCCGAAGAAGCTCCGGAGAAGGCGCGGATCGAGGAGAATATTGTCGATGAGAAGAGCCTGGAGGAGAGTGACGAGAAATTGGTGGGCAAATCACCGGTCGAAGTTGCTGAGACGATTGAAGACCCTGAGATAGAGCAAGCTGAAAAAATCGAAGTGGTGACAAGTAACGAGAAAGAGTCGATCGAAGTGAAGGCAGATGAGACTGAGGATTCGAGAGAGAAATTGAAGGTGGACAATGACGAGAACACTTTGAAAAATGTCTCCTTGAAGATTGTACTCCAGAAACAGCTGCAGGACGGTTCGTATAAAATTACCCACAACATGAAGCCGACATCTCAGAGCAGGAGTACACCAAAAATCACATCAGTGGAGATACTACCGCCCAAACAAACACCCCAAATATCTTCTCTCCAGTTGTTGCCCATTAAAACATTTACCTTGAAAACCAATCAGATCGAGGAAAACCCCAAGTTAAGTAGCAAAAATTCAAATTTGCCGGAGCCTAAGCTACCTCCAGTGGCGGTGAAAAAGCCAAAAATTATAACGAAGAATACACAGTCAAGTAAAAGCATTCCACCCATTGCTAACAGTCCGAAGAAAATTGGGCCGACTTTGATGTATGAGATTAAATCCCAGGATGGCTTCACTCACACTGCATCCTCGATGGCTGAAGTTTGGGAAACTGTCTTTCAGGCTGTGCAAACAGCACGAAAGGCTCATAATCTCCCACCACTTGCCCACAATCCTCTCACTGAAGATTTAGGCCTTGATAACAATGCAACTGTGTATCTTATCGAACAATTAGCTGGGGTTAATCGATGCACCAAGTACAAACCGAGATTTCACAGTTTATCACCACCTAAAATATTGGATGACGATGTACTCACTGAATTAGATAGTGGTGCTGCACGTGCTGAACCCTTCAAGGGAAGAAAAGTCCATGATATATTCAGTTGGCTGGCGTCCAGGCATCGACAGCAGCCGAAAATGATTGCCATCTCTGAGAATGAAATGAGAAAGGCTGCGAGCACTAATCTGCCAATGGCCATGAGATTTAGAATACTGAAGGAGACGTCCAAGGAATCTGTAGGTGTTTATCATTCGCATATTCATGGAAGGGGATTATTCTGCTTGAGAGATATTGAGGCTGGAGAAATGGTTATTGAATATGCTGGAGAGGTAATTATTATTTTCATAGGAGTTAAACAGATAGAGGTGGACTACTGTCCAATCAACCGATCTAATTATTACTGACTCTAATTCTTTAATGTTGTGTTACTTATATAAATTCAAAGATCACTCAAACATACGGCAAAAAATTTTGACAAAACAAAAATTAAGGTGTGGAAATAAATATTTCCATTGTAATTGAAAAATCAAATCTAATGTTTTTTTTCTCAAAATGGGAACAGTTAACGAGAAAAATTGAAATTGAATAAAAAGTTTCATTATCTATTTTCAAGAAGGGAATATCTACTTTAATATTCATATTTATGCTGCTGATTGGGCATGAATTGGTTCAAGTTTTTCGTAATTATATCGAAATGAACTGAAAATGAATTAGCATGAAGGGCAGAGCTTTTTAAAATCCCATTTTATGATGAAATTAATATAATCACAATAATAGAGGAGGAATTTTGTGACGTAATGAGAAAGGAGAGAGGATCTAAAAATTCCAAAAAACATGTTTCATACCATGTTTAGGTAGCCCCACATGCTGTATGCTTCCATTTTGTATGAAATGATAAATGTGTTTTTTCAGGTAATCCGCGCATCTTTGACGGACAAACGTGAGAAATACTACGACAGTAAACACATAGGTTGTTACATGTTCAAAATTGACGATCACCTCGTTGTCGATGCCACTATGAAAGGCAATGCCGCCAGATTTATAAATCACTCTTGCGAGGTAATTATACGGAATTCATTACATGCAAAGCTTTTGTTCTCGTTATAGGAAAAACAAAAATGAATCATTTTGATTAATCGGAAATTATTAACTTTTGAATTTTTCAGCCGAATTGCTATTCGAGAGTTGTTGACATACTAGGTAAGAAACACATACTGATATTTGCATTACGGCGCATCGTACAAGGAGAAGAATTAACTTATGACTACAAATTCCCGTTTGAGGATATTAAAATACCATGCACATGTGGATCACGTAGATGTCGCAAATACCTTAATTGAACCTAAAAAAATCCAACCAACTCGCGAGGATTTAAAATATTGTATTATACGTGCTTAATGATTTTTAAAAATCAGCATTAAGAATTTTAATTTCATTAGACAAACCTTAGGAGCGAGGTACATAGTCTTTTTATTTTACTCGTTCAACATTTTTTATGTATAGTTTTTAAAACTTCTTATTAAGCTCTAACTTGTCAGTGAAGAAAAACAACAAAAGACAAAAAATGTTTTTAATATAAATAAACTCTTGTATAATATAGTGTAAGTTGAAGAAAAACTTTATTCAAAGTTGAGTGTAAAGTTTATGATTGCTGTAAGAACGCAATGTACTGTAAGGAGAGATCCCCAGGTATAGCATTGATTAGAACGTGTGAAAATCGCTATTTCAGCAAAGAGGGAGAAAGCAATATTCGCCTTTCTTTAATATATTTATATGATATCATGGTATATACATGGTTAAGTCTAATGGTCATTTTTTTGATTGATAAAATTATACGGTGCATACTGCAAGTGGGCATTTCAATCAATTCTTTTCATATTCGTTAATCGTGGAGTATGAAATTGTTTGAACATTATGCATAATTGTGCTTCCACTCTATTTGAATCATGTCTTTTTTTTACATATATTTGTATTCCACATTTTTTTTCAAGGTAATCTTTCAAATGCAAATTCAGCTTTCTATTAATCATGCATATCAGTTGAAAATAATAACGACAGTTTACTGTCGCTGGCTATTGGGATCGTCACTTTTGACGAGTGACGTAGACATTTCGTAATATTTAGGCAATTGCTCCGTTATTTCCATAATTTTCTTTGAAAGTAGATGACTTTGTTGCAACATTATTGTTCCCACAATCAGTCTGCGAATTTTCTTCGATTAATTGAAACGATTAAGAAATTAATTCTTCGTAATATTGAAAAGATAATGATATCTAACATGTTTGAAACTTATTCTAGGTTTTATGCAATTTTGCCTTGAATTCGTAGTTCATCCACAAGCTGAACCTCGATAGGAATAATAATACAGCTTATTTGAACTATTTTCTGAGATAATGAATATAATAATTGATGTTCATTTGAGTAAAAGAATATAGAGCTGTAATCGATTATATATCGCTGTATTTTCCCTAGAAGCAAATTGAAAAGGGAAAGTAAGAGCTGAGTGAGGAGATGGAGGGGATGGCATGAAGACGTCCCTTAAATTTCTGGTGCTCCATAGACACCGTCAAGTGCACTTTTCATGATTTAATAAGAAAAAATGGCCTAGAATGAGAGAAGTGTGACGTATTTGATATTGAGAAAGAGTGAAATAAAAATGAGGGAAGAAGTATAAACAGTGGTTTGAAACAAAAAGGAAAAGAAACTAAGAAAAAAAAACACAATAATAAGTATGAGAAGAAATCGTTATACGAAGATTTTATTGCAAATTTATTTAATTAATGAAATAATATAAATGGATAAATGATGGCAGGAACATTATTTCTAAGGCGCACGTCTCAATCGATGAAGTAAAAAAAAGAAGAAAAATAAAACGAATGATACAATTTTTTTAATCGGCCTGGTTTGGTACAAATTAAACGTGAAGCATTGTTGTGAAAACGAGGGGGAAAATGGAAACTTGTTCTGGTCAAGAGAAATTGCCATTTTTTTAAGGTATTTTTCATTTCTCCAATTTTTTTCCTTACTTTAGCTATAAAATAATTCATGATAATTATATAAAATACAAATGAATATTGTTAATACAATAATGATCCATTTCAATCTATAAAAAGTGCGATTGATAACGAAAAAGAGGGAAAAATTGAGGTTGGTAATTTTATGTAAAAAGCAATGTTAGATATTTTATTAATATTTATTGATTATAAAATGGAAGTAAAAGAAGAAAACCAAGAAAAAGTAACAACAGAATTCTAAGATGAGAGGTTGTGCGCATGGAAAAATTAAGTCTAATAATCAGATCGATATATATTTTTTTTTCATTTCAATTTTAATAATCAGATAAATACGAGTTGGTATTTACTATTTGACGATGTCTTGTCACAGAGATTAGAAAAGTAGCAACGAATCCTCCATTTTTTTTGTCATTCATTGATTGTGTTTCACTGCAATATTCACCAACTATCGTGAAAACAACTGACGTGAATGAAAAAGAAAAAAAAACGGAAACCCAATTCTACACGCACTGAAAATCCACCCCGTCACTTGTGTAATTTGTGCTTAGCACTGCTTAATATCTTTTCCTTTGCTCTTCTCATTTTAATCAACTTTGATAATACAAAAGTAAGACATAAGTACGAGAAGAAAATTAATGAAAAAGTTTCAAAAATTTCAACGTGAACTGCGAAATCCATTTTAAAATGTAAAAAAAAAAGGAAATATTATCCAACGTTTTCAATAAATTGTAAAATATTTGGACATAGAGAGAACATAATCGTATTAATATTAGCAAGAGTCGAAAAAAAAACAAAATTGAAAAAAATTGTCTGTGATTATCGGTCATAAAAATCTTAAGCTCGAGATATATTTTTTAGAAAATGAACAAAATTTATTATACGCCCCTACTATTGATACGATATTGGATCCAACGTGCGCTACAAATTCAAATTGGAGTGAACCATCAAGATCAACTAATTGAGGAATTATGATTGCAATATTCGAGAATGATCAACATTGTGAACAAGAAAACGGGATATAAATGAAAATTATGGGAGTGATAAGATCAACGGCTGTTTGTAAAATATTCGATATTCGGTATTTGGGATGAGTAATTTTGAGTAAATTATAAATTCATATTTCAAAGACAAATGATTTGCATACAATCGACCTCATTAATTTATCTTCCTCCAGACCCATAAAAATAGTCCACATTCGCTGGCAAAAATTATAATTGACAACCAACAAACAGAGTAGTGTAATTAAATAATGAAAAAAAATATATATATATATGAAAAGTTTCAAATGGAAAGAACTTTACAGTAGAAAACTATTGAATAATCGTATTGCATTAGCCTGAAAGATATTATGCGTACCGCATTAGCAACACATTTAGCCGCTTTCATCACACAGAGACATGTTTACACGAAAAACTCACAACATTCTAATTAAATGTTTTGTTACAATAATAAAAAGCCACAAATGGAATATATATATAAAAAACAAAAAAAAAGTTACTTTATTGAATCCACTACAATAATAACTCATGCAATCGAATTTTTCTTTTCAGTGCTAATAATAAACCCATTGCATGTGCAACGACTACTATCTTATGATGCAAAAGTCGGGCATTGATTATCGCATCGGTAGGGAAAAAAACCCGAGAGGAGAAATGATTGTGGAGGAAGAGAGAAATCCTTGATACCACATTTGTGTTTTCAAATATCAACACTTGGCAATTAGTTTCAGCACAAATGCTGCATCTTATCGTTTTTAGTTCTGCTTATACCCATTCCCACAGTATCACCAAGTGCTCTTACGTTGTAATTAGTTGTACTACTCCATTATGTTGCAAAGAAAAAGAAAATACGAAACAAACAGCTGAAAAAATAACACAGAGTGCGGTGTAGCTCATTTATGTGTGTAAAGAATAATGTTACAATGAGACATGGCATGGCATTTTCTCACCGCAACAGAAGTGAGTAAAACCGTTGAATCATCAGTAAACTCGGGCGATTTAATTTCACGTCGTAAAAATATCAATTCTTACGCATTTTTTTTCCACGAAATAAAAAATCATGCTAATTGAGTGATGACTGGTTAATCCTATGCATTTTTAAAAGTCGAGAAAAATAGGGGAAATAGCGAGATAAAGAGACTTATCCCAACACTAAATGACTATTACAGAAAGAATTTGATAACGAGTTATTATTCATGTATTGGGCATATTGTTATTTCGAACAGTTAGTTAGTTCCGGGGGGGTATGTCAGTCTCACCTACTTTGGACTGTCCTGCAGATTGACATTCTTTCAATCGTTATATATTCGTTGAATTGCATGAGAAAAATTCGCCAAAAAATATACCCAATGACCATACGTTATAAGAGGCCGCACAACAAGGGCAGGTAATTTTTTCTTCATCGTAGCTCAAAGCTACCCATGTAATTATCCTGTTTGTACAGGATTGTGAACAATATATCCAATGGCATCCAAATAAACAAATTGTGCTAGATTTTCGAAGCTTAATGTCTACTTGGAAACGGTCCATTTTCACCATATCGATAATACGGTTTTTCACTATTATTTCATCAACAATTTTATTGTCTGAGAAATAATATGGAGTTAAAGATGGTTAAACTTCAGTCAGTTAATTTTTTTTTTCCTTAGTTAAGGAAAATTATGCAATTTCTAAGAATCAGCCGCTTGTTCACAGTGAAATTCGCTTCTTGTAATGTTCAAAATACCCGTCCCTTAATTTTTCATTATAATCGAGCAAAATTTCAGAGTTTATTAGACCGGTAGTTTGAAATTGTTATTGACATACGGAATATAAATCGGTTAATCAGATAAAGAAAAATCCTTGATTGTCACTATCATATAAATGACGGAATTATTCTCAATCCAAAATTGGGCACCCCACTTGTTTGTCATCGGATCTTCCTCTCTCCCTCGAGGAAACTCATCCACATGACTCATTATTACCCACCAATAACTGAATATCAACGTGTAATCATTTACTGTCTCGTGAATTCAATGATCCAATTTGTATTTCTTTTACCCACCTAATCTTCTCGTTTTCTTCTACATCTGCTCATACCTACTTCAAAAATAAAAATAAAGACGGCTATGTTAAAAATTATTTATGCTGTTCCTGAATAATCATTTCGATATGGTAAATTGGTATCTTTCCGAAGCATGCTCACGAGTTGAAACAAAATTGCTTTCACTGTAAATAAGTTATCTTAATAATCATGATCCCCCCGTGAATATTAATGAACAATTTATCGAAATCACATCCCTCCGTTGCCGCTGATCCTTTCCTCTATCTCTTTAGAATAAACTCGTCCACATATGACTCATAATTACCCACAAATAACCGAGAACCAACGTTTGATTGTTGATTCCCCCCCCCCCCCTGGATTTCCGAGAACCCTCAAGCTGCGTTAATCGCGCTCAAGGACATCGTATGTAATTGGGATAGGTCGGACCGTAGTGGTGAACATATAGTGTACTACGGTGGGGCGTTGGACGGATTGGTGGTGGTGAATGCCGGGTTAGAGTAGAGAGAGAAACGCCGAGGGGCAATATTACAGAAATTCACTGAATAAAACGCCGAATAGAGGGAGAGAGCGTGCGTTAGGCTCGTGTCATGCTCGCAGAATACGTGTATGCGTTGAGTTTTCTGTAAATGGCGTCCGGGCCGGGAGACGCGAGTCAAGTAGCCTCCACTGTTAATCCATTTTAATAAACTCACTATTAAAATTCTCAAACTCAAACTTTAATGAACGACTAATAATATCACCAATAATCAATAAGTACCATTGAACATGGTGTTCCTTTATTTCATTCATACCCTGAGTGCAGTGAAGTGTTGCTTATTTCATGCAGGGAAAAAGTTGTGAACAATTGGTCAACAGTAATCAAAGTGAGGGATTTAAGCAGTGATTAACGGATTTCCGCTTCATTACAATATTATTATTGGTAAATAGTGCAAGAACTCATCGGTGGGTAAGAGCTAGGAGAATAATCCTCGCAACCACGATCACAGCGCCACGATTCGCAAGAATTATTCCGGGATAAATCTGGCAAAACGCTTGCGCTCTTTGTTTCCAAGTGCACACATCATTTCAACGAATGAGCGGTCTCATGAGTGCCGCCACTCACATTACAGGTAAAATTTCAGGGACGCACGTCCTGCTCAATATGCCACGGCATTTTTTTTTATGGATACTAATCTTATCGGAAATACTAGTCTCTCTATGGTTTAGCACAATTTCAATTCGTTTTTTTTCCCTCTACAATTCTTTTTGAACTGTAGATGTTTATTGTTTCTTTGGGCGATGAGAAGTATTAGGTTACGCACATTCTAGCGATGTGCCTCGGTGAAAATGCAATTACAGACGAAACGCTTGGTTGATGAACAAAACAAAATGAATTCAAAGTGATGTAGTGAGTGAACGTAGATAGCTAGTTTACGCTCGTCACGGACTTCATATACACTCGATTTCCTCATTAGTTTTTAAATAAGTTTGTTTGTCGAATGTTTGAGCGTTTTGAGTATATTCTGAGGATAATAACGAAGTCATAAGCACTCAGCAATTTTCTATTAATTTTTTTCTATCGATACGGGCTTTTTCTACAAATTTATAAAACTTTTAAGAAAAAGTTCCCTTTCCACACGTTGGGGTGAAGCAAACGTTCGATTTTTTTAAGAAACAGTATTTTTCAGTAACTATAACAAACACCCATGGCAACAGCCTAGAAACAATATTTAATTGTTGCAATGTTCAAGTTTTTAAGTTAAAAAGTATGCAATACGAGTTCCCTAACGAGAAATCGTGAACAGTAGTATAGAAAAAGTTTTTTATTTCACTCGTGGAATTGCAGCACGATGCAAATACCAGTGAAAATAGTATATTTCGTAACAAGTGAAAAAATATGGTTTTTGGCGAGTGATATAATCCCACGAGTCAAAAACCACGTTTTTCACGTATTACGAACAATTTTTTTCATCTCAATGAGTCGAAAAAGCACTTTTGAAAAGTTACTTTTCCGACACAGCGTGATGAAAATAATTTTTCGCACTCTGTACGATATATGCGATTCTCACATGACCGCATATATTTTTTAATAAATACTCGATCTATTGTGTAGTTACAGTAATGAATCCGCAAATCCAACGTGAAAGATTCATCATTTATAAACATTTCCCTAAATGTTTGCGAATTTCTTAATTACGGATATTTGGCAATCGAAGCTAATTAGCGAAGTTGTCGTTACTTTCTTTGTAGTTATTAGTGTAGCAATTAATAATTCCCCTATTTCTTCTAATAAGGAAGATATTTCTATAAAGCTCGGCGCAAACAAGTTGAATCATTTAATGGCATTGCAACTGAATTCTCGGGACGATCAATTGAATTTGATGAATTCTCATCAATAACCATGCCTGAGAAAGGTTATTGAATTGCAAAATGGATAAAACGCAATAATAAATTAATGATCAATTCATCTGATGAGAAGTAGTCTGTGAAATTTTATCAATCGAGTGGATAAACCTTTACGCAAAGTATCTCAATGCAGAGTACGTTGCTTGGAATTGGCCCAATGTGTCTCTATAAAAAATGCCCATTTATTCGCAATGTCTAGACTCGAGTCCTCACCGAGTGAGTTTTGACTGATATGCATGCAACACTGTAGAGATATCAAGCCGTGTGATTAACGTCCACGCGATCACGTCGCGTGCCTAGCAACCGGCGTTCATTCAATTATGATTGAAACGTCCCCTCAATTCGATTTTCATTGGTTCACAGCTACTCATTGTTCGTTCCTATTCACTGAGATTATTTGCCCCAAAATTATCATTAATATTATATCCAATAAAAAAAATCATCGACTGAGGTAGTGCCCAGTCTGTTCTGTACATGCGTGACAAACAGAAGCCGGAAGCTCATAACTGAGGCCCTGGAGACGACCGCCATGAAGGTCGAAGTGAACGAAAAGAAAAAAGAAGAAATTTTGTGAGAGTCGTTGACCACACTCTCAGTTACATACTCTGATGGCGTATACAGTCGTTTGTAGTTGAGAATTGGAGAACGTCGAGGAAAACCTGTTTTCAATGCGTCCACTCGTTGGGATACATTTTCGAAATGAATCTCAACTTGTCGTTTTTACGTCTGATTATTCAGTGGTTCAGGAACTGTATTTTTAGCTTCTCGTGTAGTTCACTGAGCTGAGAGGCCTCATCTCTGGGGAAACATTTTTCTCATGTATGACATTTTTTTCACTCATTTAGCTCAATATCTTACGACGCAGGACAATTTCATCTCACCTGAACTCATATCATGACAATCTTAAAAATTTTATTCAGATATTTTTATAACCATTCATTCTTTGTTTCAATACTCTGTAGAATAGTTCATTATTACGAAATTTTGTGTCCCAAAAGAACAGGTGAATAGTCGTTATAACAATAAGTGATGAGGGAAAAACCTCTAACTAAAATAGCAACAAGAGAATTATCCGCACATGAGAAAGAGTGTACACACATGAGGGGCGTTATTTCATGAGATGTGCAACGACTCGTGTATAAAAGTGCATGGGATCTTGATTCTATATTGTAACAAAAGAACTTTCGCTGGCATGGGTCACCGAGCGAAACCCACCATTGCCATCCCTCTTCTACGCATTTTTGTTAACAAACATGGAGACTTAATACTATGTATGTGTTATCTTGAGTGCAATATCCATGAAATATTCAGTCTTGCAACGATCCAGCCGTTAAGCTTGTGTCCAATTATGAAACTCCAACACTTGAAATTCATTTGAAAACGGAATATCGTTATATTATACTTAACTTGAACTATTACTTGACTGGGGTAGTTCCGCAGATTCGGGTATACAGAAATAGAAAACAGATTAACTGCCAATAAGAGAATGATTCTTTCCCGTGTTACGCTCTTGTACAAACCTTGAACTTTGCAAAGGATTTTTCGTTTTTTCTATTCATCTTGACGAGTCCTACTTCATATATATTCTGAAATTTTCGGAACAATTTGAATCTATTGATCGACGAATTGTACCTAGTTATAAATATACGTGATAGATTGAGGAAAGTTCATAGACTGAGAGCAGTCATCGGTATTTATTTGTTCCTGATGAACAACTACCACAGATTCAGTGAATAAAGAGACGCGTGTGAGGAATTGTCATTAGGCTATATTTTCTAAACAATTGATCTCATAAATTATTCATAAATAATTATTGTTGGGATTTATATATCCGATTCATCAAATTATTCATCGATCGTTATGTTCCATCATTGAAAATAGTATCAATGCAGTTGAAATATTATCGGATAGCCTCAGAGTCAATGACTAATTAGCTTTTGGGCTACATACAGGTTGTCGACTGAAATCCGCTTCTGGGCTTGTCAGACAATATCTTGAACGAAATTGCCTGCTCCGCAATGTTATACTGAAGTCGACATAACTTTTTTCATTGCTTTTAGAAATGAGCGCCATGGTTACAATTTTTTTTAATGGAATGAAACTTTGAACAGTAATTTTCTTGACTTAGCGGAATAATAGGGAAATTTTCGTTTTTTCATGTGTTACTTTACCACTTTCAAATTAATCAGTAGCTGCCAATTGAAACGAACTCAGCCACGATATGTTAATTTCTGATAATCCCCCTTTAGCTCACCTGTTAACAATTAATATTGGGACAAATTCAAAATTCGTATGACGGACTGCTGTCGAACACTTCACAAGATGAAAAAGTGAAATGATCTTGTGATTTTTTAAACGAGGTTACTTCACTATTACGACGATTCATTAGTAAACGAAGAACGGTAATATTTGAGAAGTCTTTTTTGGTACTACTAAACTCTGTAATCCGCGTAAAATAGTATATTTCGTCACAAGTGAAAAAAAAAATGGTTGCTGGCGAGCGGGAGGTTTATATCACGAGCCGAAGGCTAGTCAAAAACTACTTTTTTCACGAGTTACAAACATAATTTTTCCGACACAGCGTGATGACAAATATTGTTCGTAACTCGTGAAAATATAATTGACCTGCTCGCCCTAAGTATAATCAATATCGAGTCAATTCTGAATCAACTGGTTTTTATGATTATGTATGAATGACATTCGTTGCGGGCCAACGAGAACGTTGTAACGAAGGAGTTGGTGGGAATTTCCCTTCCGATTGTTTGGCATTAGCAAAAATTGGAGATTTGCCATTCAACGAGATAATTGACGAAACATTCCATGAAATTCTGTTATGGGATTCTGAATTTATGTGCAAAAAAAAGGACTCCAGATAAAATAGATACATTTTCAGGGATCATAGTCAAGACAAAAGATGTGTACAATCGGGTACTTAAGTTCATGAGCAATGTACACAGGATGCAAGTTCAAGCTGTTCGCAAACTTGAATATACGACTGTGTACCGGTGGGGGGGCATAGCTTGGAAATTTAAGTAGGTCAAAAATGGAGGGAAAAATGTGTGTATGGAGGAGTAAAAGGTAGAGGTGTACTGCGCCCGGCCGATATCCGTAGCGCTTTCTCACTCTCTCCCTCACTCACGTACAGTACCTTCCACACGTGCCAGTTGGTCTGATCTTGATCAAATCTGTTTGTTGCTAACCGCTGTTGCTGCGCTCGACTCGCTTCACTCCCGGACTCAACTGGGGGCTCTCGTGCGCGACTCTTGAGCCATGTGCGTTCCCATCCACTTACTTATGAGCCAGTCTATTCACCATTTTCACTGAAAATGGCAAATGATTGTTGAATTATTATTACTTCACCCAACCAATCTATTATTTTTATTATTTTTTTTTTAATTTTGATTTTTCCTCCGCTGTCTGGAACAACTTGAACGTCGTGTCGTGTGCCATTATTTGCCATTCAAGCCTGGATTAAGAGTCGAGATAATGGAGGAAATTAATCAACTGGTGTTCTATTCCATTTCATTGCAAATTCCTGAGAAAATTGAATATTGAGGTCTATGATAACGCAGATTTCTATCCCATTCACTAATTCTCCATTCATGGTAATCAATAACTACTCAGAATAAGGTTTTTAGGTCATCACTGGTAAAAGATGACCTGAATGAGATGCGATTTTCTGAATTATTCACAAAAATTCGTGTAGGATAAGTGCAAAATGATTGGAATTCGGATATATTATCGCGAAAAAAAACTCTTCAATATGTAAATTTCAATAGTTTCTAGGTGCATTTATTTTTACGACTGTTAATTACTTCTTCTAATGAAGCAATCCTATTTAACTACTTTTTGAAAAACTAAAGTTTTTTAACGTTAAGAGAAATTCTACAATTTCTCGTTTAATTTTTTGTTTAAGTTGAATTGATGATTGATTATTAAATATTAGCTTAGCTTTATGTGGAATTTGAAGATTGAAATTTCCCGAGTATTTGCCTGGCGGCACCAGATTTTCATAGATCTTCAATTTCAGTATATATATTTTTAATTATTCTCTTCTTTGTCTTTAATGTTGAAGTTTACCAGTAGATTAATTATTAATTTGAACCCGTGTATTTAATCAAATTTGCTCACAGAATTGAAAAACGAGAACCTGGGGCATTTTCATTCTATTAAAATATTATATTTTGCAATACCTGCCCAAAAAGTTCACTATTCAGTACCGGTTTTCGTGCGTAAAGGGGTACTTTTCCGCATTCCGCACACAAAAAAACCACTTGGCCCTCAAATCTCCCCTCAAAGCGAATTTTGGCAGGTATGGCAAAAAATTAGGTGTGCAACACGTGCGTATCGCCTTTTTCGCCTCGTGTGATCGCCTAGTACTCGTGCGAAAAAGTGCTCCTTTACGCACTAGTTGCACAATATACTATTAATGCACGAGTTTATAAGTCGGGTCAAAGATGAGGTCACATGGGATACATTACTCACATTCGTTAAAAATTACATTTATTACATTCCATGCGAAAAGTCTCGCATAAGTCATGGTAAGCAATGATTATTTTCGATTTTTTGACGTCGCGCCCTAAAATATCGTAATGCACTGGTTGGTAAATGTCATTCTTAACAAATATCAATTTGTGGAAAATCAGTTTCGGGATTTTATTGTACGAAATCGTAAAGTCGAACATAACAAATGTACAGTGTGATTTATTAAAAACTTTACACACGGAGTGCAATAAAGGTAATTCTTTGTGCCCCGAAGGTGGTGATTTAACCGATTGAAGCGAGGCAGTCTATCGGATATTATTTCTTCTTAGAAAGAAAACTATTCATAAAAGTAGGCATATATAAACAACGGTCGGATTTGTCATTCAAATGTCATGAATAACAGAGATGAACTCACTCTGAAAGAGAAATAACAATTATGGGGAGTACAACGGCAAGAATTATTATATTAGAATGTATTGACATCCAATTCTTGGCAACCCGAGGTAGAATCTTCCTTATTTTCGAGTTATCGTCAGTCAAAATATTGTCTATAAATTCTGGGGAAAATCGTGGCAATTCAACGAATGTTAAATCACTCAGTAGCCACTGAAAAATGACACAACTATTTATTTTCATTTTACTCTCTATGACTAACACGTGGTTACACAAACAGTAATAATCACCTCGCGTTATCGATAGGATCTGGGTACGCACAGTTGTAGCGGTACCGAATAATCGCGCAGAATATAGCAGACATTCAGTGTTGACATACAGTGTTACGTCGGCGAAAGATAAAGAGTGAACAATTGTCGAAATAAATTTTTAATGTTTAGCATTGCCATTATTTGTCCATTTATGTTCCTATTAAGTTTTTTTTTTATCAGGAAAGTGCATAACTTGTCACTTTTTCTTTGTTCCTTTGTTCAAGTCGCTCAAGCCCTGAGAAATTCCGTCAACATTCGATTGGCTGTGGTTGAGGTAATATCCTTCATATTTTGTTTTTTATTATCATAAAAATGTAAAATTCATAGACTAAACCTTTCGCAATTATCATTCTTATCAGTTACTATTTGCCTTTAATCGTAGTATTATTTATTGTTATTGTTTACGCGATAATTCATGCTATGGCTTTTTCTTTGCAAAATTTGAGAAAAGATAATAGTAACATATATTTGATTGTTAAACTATATAATAGCCAACTAATCATCAGTAGAATATTCTGGATAAATTTTTAATAAATTGTATTGATGACACGGGAATTTTCCTTCAACGGCCGCAACACGCAACGATGACCAAACAATAATTAATTTCCGAATTAACGAAATTTTTGGTTTGTCTGTTTGACAGTCTTGTTATACATAGTTTTTTGAAATTAATGCGTCGATCATACTCATAAATTTTTTACAAATATCACATTGTGAAAATTCCTTAGATAACTCTTTTCATGAACGCCAATGTTTTTCAATTTCAATATAGATTCACATCTCACCGATTCAAACCAAATAAGTTAATGTTTAAAAACCTTTACATATTGTTTTAAGCCCATATGCTCAATGTAAAAATAATTTCGCGTACGATAACTATAAAAAGGTATATGAACAATGGATGTTTGGCGCACGATTCAATGTACATTGCGTGTAATACCCTAGTTTTAACCGCTAAACCGGCTGTTGAAACAAACTGTTTGATAAGCAGAAATAATTTTCTACCCTCGGTATGAATTTTAGAACAGTAGAATGACAGTACACATGCAATCGTAACCACACTTGACGAGTGTCTGAATTCATTGAAAACGAAAATCTAAACAAACACAGATAATAATCATTTCAATTGTTCCATTTTGGATAACGTAAAGTGTACTCAGGAGAGGTTGGGTTATATTCTCGATCGGATCGCCTGGGGATTACACCTTACGTTCGACTACAGCCGCCAAGCATATATCGTGTTTCATCAAATAGTCATTTCTATCACGCTGTGTCGGAAAAGTGCTTTTTCGACACATTGAGATGAAAAATATTGTTCGTAACACGTGAAAAAAGTATTTTTTGACTCGTGGGATTATATCACGAGCCGAAGGCGAGTGATATAAACCTCCCACTCGCCAAAAACCATTTTTTTCACTTGTTACGAAATATACTATTTCAAAAATCATTCTTTCCACGTGTTACGCTCTAGTATATTTCGTAACAAGTGAAAAAAAATGGTTTTTGGCGAGTGATATAATCCCACGAGTCAAAAACCACTTTTTTCACGTGTTACGAACAATATTT
>JAPYZM010000709.1:0-26530 GCA_030522845.1 Psyttalia concolor
TCTATTGTACTCTTTCTGTATTGACGACGTCAGGTGACCGGTTTTTTTATTCAGAAGAATTGTTATACCTTCGATTCATCGACTCCTATCGCTGGATTCGCGATTTTTCAATTTTTGCGGACTCTCTCGATATACAATCGCTACTAATCGATTCATTTCGATTGGCAGTCGATACTGTTCGATTTATTTCGATGGGCAATCGATACTTTTCGATTTATTTCGATAGGCAATCGAGACTTTTCGATTTATTTTGATAGGCAATCGATACTTTTCGATTTTTTTCGATTGTTTTCGATAGGCAATCGATGCTTTTCGATATGAGAGCGATATATTTCGATTACTTGCGATACATGATCGATATATTTCGATATACCACCGCATCTCCACAGCGAACCAAAAATGACGTTCGTAAAAATCAATTTTCTGCAATTTCCTCGAGTCCTCGTTCTTCGAGTCCTCGTTCTCCAGCGATGATGTCACGTTTAAAATTCCCCAAAAACAAACACCGAAGAGTAGCATTATCATTTATATTTCAACGCTCAACCCCGAGTTCACCATCTGGCGTTTTGTGGGGCATTTCGTCTCTATTCCCTCGCAAAGTTTAGCCATGAAGTTTAAACGAGTCAGCAACAGCCAACGCCCCACAACCGTCGATAATCCTCCACAATTTCTTCGTTTTTTTTTGCCTCTATCTCTTCCTCTCCCTCACTCTCCGCAGGTTTTTCCTCTCTGCTTAATTGTAAAACCTTACGTACCCAAAGGCTAACTGTACGCTCATTATTTTTTGCCTCAGTCTTTGGGAGCCAGCTTGTGATGGTCTTTTTTCTCGCTTGGATGGCTCCCATTGGAACAAGGAAGTGGATATCGGGTCACGAGAGTGATTGAAAAAAAAAAAAAGGGTGGAAAAAAAATTGGAGGAGGGAGGTGGCTGGTAAAATGTAATAACTTGGAGGTCGTCGGTTGGTGAGTCCACGACAATGACTCACCGCTGGAATCGAGCTGGAACAAATTCCTGAGTCTAATCCAACCGAAACCATTCGCGGACCTGCTTTCCCCTGGACAAAGTGCTACTACTGTTTCGTTGAGTGAAAAAAAATTTAGAAGTTACGGAAGGATGTATTGCAGCGCTGCAAGTTTTTTTTTCTATCATTGCGAAAGAGGGGGGAAATATTTTTCAGTTTTTCGCGGACAGATCGATCTGACCGGCCTCCCAGAGACAACTGGGGTAAATGGACACTTTCGACACACCTCGAGAGCTTGTCAATTATCTCTACTGCACCAAAATAATTGGGCCAATTTATTCGCGACGCGAGTGTTGCAAAAAATCAACTGCCCATTTTTTTTTTCTGCAGCGAAAAATATCCGGGTAGTTTGTTTTTTTGGAGGAAAAAGGAACGGATGTACATCCGCACTCGATACTCGGGTCCTTTCACCTTTGGCTCAAAGGAAACTCGACGAGGATGGCTCGTCTTCGGAGGAGATCGAGGGCCGCCTTTCAAGAGCGATAATTCAAGATTGATAGATCGAAAATTGATCCCTCGGTTTTCCTGGCCTTCAGAATACAATGGATGTCATCGGAGTCTATTCTCGTATCATCTCACGCTGTTTCAAATGCTCACGAGACGCAAGAACTGAAGCCTTTAATTAGAGAGTGGCATCAAAAATGAATGGTCATCGTTGCCAGTCAATATATGATCGATTCCAACGTCTGTCGATGGCCGAATTGAAGCGGTGAAATGCAGTCGAATGACTTTACACTGAGGACTTGACGCTCCACGTCTGGCCCAGGTCCTCCATTTCTCCCGAATATTTTTCCCCATTCTCTTAAATGAATAAAGAAATTAAATTCATTACAAAAGTCGTGGAACTCACGAGGTGATTGAGCATTCGACTTCTCGAAGATGAATCGACGAGCTCTCGAAAGAGAATCGATTTTATCAAAATCGATTGAATCCTCGAATGAACACTCGCAGAACTCTCGAATGAACGAATCGATTTTCTGTAAATCGTTTGACTACTCGAATGAACACTCGAAGAGGTCTCGAAAGAGAATCGATTCCATGAAAATCGACTGCCCTCGAATGAACGCCATATCCTGTACTCGACGTAAAACCGAAAAAGGGAAAAAAGGAAGGGCGCAACGACGCCAGCAAAACGAAACAAAAATAAAAGCAGGAGTTCAGTGAAGAAAAAAAGAAAAATATAATAATAATCCTCGAAGACGTGAATTCTTCTTTTGTATAACGGTACAGTCCTAGTGCTGGGAGGTTGTTAGTGTTGCACGTACATAAAAATTCCTCCAATTAAGAGTCGAGTCTCGCGTATGCGCAAAACACGCGTCTTGAATCATTATTAAATGGTTATAACGAATACGCACACGGCAAGAGTTTGGAGGGGGGGGTAGGGAGGGGGCTAAGGATGCCTCATTCTTCATCAATGACTGGATGAAGAGAAAAAGTGTCCAGAGGAGGAAACTATCGTCGTTTCGCTTCAGCGAGAGAGACGAGGGTTTTGCTTGAGCTACTCACGGGATTCCTTTGTTTTAATTCAACCAATTCCATTTGTAATATTATTTCGATCTGTTGGCAACCGGTATTGATGTGTATTCCCATTTTGTCATTAAATTTTCATGGATTCAGTGGGAGAATAAAATTTCTACTACTTTCACTTTTCATTATCTCACCCGATCAACTGCTGTTTCATTTCACCACTTCAATTCTTCATTCCACTTTAAACTCTTTGCAATAATAATTGTTATTATTGTTATCATGATGAGGCTCTTGAAGAAGACCCAGGTTTAGGAATGATTGTCCCCGGAGATTGTTAAATAAAAGGGCTTGGAGAGTAATTCGGGAGGAATTGATGTCAGGCCCGCTCAATCGACCAATTTCTCGAGGTAATCCACGAGAGGATCACCAGGATCGGACTCTGGTGCTGCCCGAGGTCATCCGAGGCCCCCCAAACTGTCGTAAAAATGGGATAATCCCCGTGTGAATGATCAATTACTCACGTGGATCGTGACAAACTTGTTGGTAAACAATGCCAGCGGCTGTTGTCTCGTCGATGTAGTCCCACAATCCGTCACACGCGATTATCAAAAAATCATCACTCCCATCTAGGATAACACAACGTATATCTGGATCTCCCGTGACATAGGGCTTGTACTGGGCGTCACCTGGAGAAAAATTAAAATTATTAAATGGGCTTGGCCCCGGTAATGGAGGTCAATAAAATGGAGCATTGAGTAAGTGAGCAAGTGAACAGAGCACGTATAATTAACTGTAAAGATCTAATTAATACGATGCATGTGATCGTTTGAATAATGAGGTAAAAATGGTAGCACGTGCGAGCTTCCGGTTATTACCGGCTTCCGTGAGAGATCCTGTCGTACATTCTCGGGGGAGATAATTTTTTGTTTTATTATTATTTCATTCGTTGTGCGTTTTGTCAATTTGCGATTGTTATTTAATTGGGGGGGAGGGGGGGAGGATAAACGCGACAAAACAAAACGTTTGATCTTTTCACATCTCTTCAGAGATGAGATTGTCTCGTAATTAGTGGCCCGAGGGAATATTCCCTTGGCTTTTTTTTTATGGGGAATTTTTCTTTTGGTTCAATGAAACGACAGGGTTGGAACAATTTTTGTCGGATTTTTTGTCCCCCCTCGGGGATGGCGAAATAGCAGGAAACAAAACGAGCGGTGTATGCTCAGCACGCGCTGCCTATTTTCACGCATACATAAATGGTAAAGCCTGACTGAAAGTGCGGTCAATCCATACTTGGTACTGTTCATTGGTACTGATGACGGCAGCGAGGATATTCCTCGAAAATCGTCCAAATTTAATTCGCATTAAGTCTCAGGAGGAAAAAATTCTCGGAGTTAACTAATTTGAGACATTTTTCTCCGGGAACAAGTCATCCCAAAAAATCTGCTCGGACAGCTTAACCCCTTGTAGCTACATTGGTTAGAGTAGCGAGTTGTTGACCTGAAGATCGTGGGTTCGAAACCTGCCTTGGGCATGACTTTCAATAAACATTCGGTAAAACACGGAATAATTTTTTTTTTTTTGTCAAAAGCATTGAGTTCGTGTCTCTTAAAGACACAATTAACAGTTATTAATCCAGGCAATCTCTCCTGAACGAAGGGATTAAAATTTCCCACTCCAGAATAAATCATCACCATACGATGCTTTCTTCCCCCATGTTTTAATAAGTAATCAATGAGCGTATCAAGTATCTCGATCCGCTCTCTAGCCATTCAAATCGCTCCACTCACTGCCCACACACACAACAGATGAACTTTTTTTTTCTCATGTATATTTTTTTTTTGTTGCCTACCTATTGCTCGTGATACAGCGAGATGTCCGTCCACCCGCCACATCCCGTAGCACATCACACTCCCGCCCATCCTTATGACTCTGTCCTTCTCGTCCTTTAAGAAAAAGAAGAATCACTGTTATTCTATTGTTTGAGCCCTCGGCAACAAAAGTTTAAAAAAAAAAAGACAACTAACATTCCTCATCTCTACAAATCCACCCTCTCATCCTGGACGAAGAAGAAAAAATCGTTATTCCGTTGTTTAGAGTCCGCAAACAAAAGCTAACGTCACAAAAAAAATTCCCCAACAAAAATAAGAATATGAAATTCAAGTGAACATTGATAAAAATGGCAACAAAGGGGACTCAACTTGACAACGACAAACACCTGCTGAAATTCTCGAATTATGAAGAGTATCTGGACTCTCTGGTGACTCCGGTGGATCTCGATTACCTGAGAAATACCGAGACCGCGAGACTCATTGCAGAATTGGGTTACAAAAGTACTGGAGAGACTCTCGATCGCGAGGCATTCGACGAGCGTCGAAATATTGTCAAGGAGCTGTTGTTCCCCGCCTGGAAGCCGTTCACCCTCGACTCGGAGCTGACAGTCGCCAGAGAGCCTCTGGCAACTGAATTATCACTTCGCGAGAGGGCAAATCGTCTGGGAACCCTGTCGACAATTATTTTCATCCGAGTAATTACAAAATCTGGCTTCGAGGTGTCCGGATACATAGACTTTGCTCACCGATTGAGCAGGGAGAACTGGAGGCCCTTCTTCGAGGGGAAGAGGAAGTTGCGACCGAGGAAGAGTGATTTGTCGTACTTACACTGGAAGACCAAGAAATTGGTCCTCAACGGAACTGATAATTATCAGCCCCTGATAAACGTCAAGAGGGGACTGCTGTTAAAACATCTCAAGGACCTCAAATTTCTGGATCTGGATCCCCAGAGGACTCCAGGGATGGACACCCTCCGACTGACGGTAAACAGTCCAGACTATCAGCACGCGGTGCTTTACGATCACATCGTGAGGTCGCGATATTGACGGAACGACGAGTAAAAAAAAACCCTCATCACCAGACAAAATGAATCCCATCAATTGAACAATCACGAGATTTTCTCAGACAATTTCCCAACCAAAGAGAAACAAAAACCGCGAAATCTCCGCTCATATTTCCCAACTGAGTTAAAACTTACAGTTCTGTCGGGCCTGTGTGGATTAACGAGTTGAGTGACATTCCCACGTTTCGCAAGTGCTGCCTGAGAATCACCAGCCCAAGCAACATACAATTTCCTATTGACGATCAGTGCACAAACAGCTGTTGCCCCGCTGTTTATCCTATGATCCTGGGATTTTTGTACAAAATGTGCGTCTGTTGTGATAAATGCATCGCGCAATGCACGCTCTGGATCAGTTGGATAATGAACACTCTCGACTAAATACTGATGTAAATGTGCTGCACAGTAGACAGCAGCTTCCGGGCCAACATGGCCATCGAATACAGCGTAATAACTCGCTGTTGATTCATCGTGTATATTAAAAATAGAGTTGAGATCGTGCAATATAACGTGACGATCCTCCATCTTTCGTCGGCTATTTCTTATGGCGTAGACAGTGGCTAGAGGTAGAGGAGTAGCTGGTGGCGGTGGTAGCAGGGCTAGTCTACTGTTCTCCATGTACCGCTGACATATCTCGTTCACCTTTCTCGTCACTGCCCGCATCAGCTTCAGGGGTGCGTATGCTGAAACAAATGCGGATATTTTCTCATTACTGGGTCAATCCGTCAGCGAATTCAAGCGAAATTCGTAAGAGAGTTTAAAAACAACTGATGATTGATCGCACAGAAATGATAAAAAATATTTAATGGTCGTAATCAAGCGAATGAGTAGAGCAGATGGAGAGAGAAGTTGTGGACGATGTGTACTCACTCTTTTCTTGTGGCCTGAGGCCGCAGGCTTCCGGCTGCTTTCTGCACATTACTTTTATCTCCTCGATCACTAGGTGAACTATGTGCGACTGGAGACTTGGTGGACAATATCTGGAATGGAAGGAAATGATGAGTGAAGAATTCAATCTGTCAACAGTTGATTTTAATTGACAATTTGTCCAAAGAGTCCGTAATTTTGTCAGGCTATCGGTATCTGAAGGTCCCAGCTGACCTCCAGCGGACATTTTTCTTGCATCTAATAATGTTTTCCGCAACAAATGTTCTTTAATATATTTTGTTTGACGTCACTCGTTAGTGAGACAATTCTCCTGGAGCAGAGCATGAAAAATGGACTCGTTGGAGACGGACTTTACGATAAGCCGATAAGATCGGCGGATACAAAAATGAGTCAAGTGAAATCATTAGATCATCGAACCATCTGATACTGTCACACTCAGTGGCTGCATCTGATACGTAATAAACGGCGCAACTGTACACTTCAACAGGTGTTACGACGCTGCAGACTGCACCGACGCATCTCCTAACCTCACGCTCTGTCAGCAGTCATCAGCAATCTCCGCAGCATCACTGCTTGGATAATTGTATTAAAAAAAATGGTGAAAATCGTGGGAAAGTATCAGCATGAGAGGAGCGAGAACCTCGAGGAATACTTTCGGACTCTCGGTAATTATCAAATTGAGGAGAAATAAGTGAATAAATTAATGAGTCAGTGAATTAATGAGTAAATGATGGACTCAATTAATCAGGAGTGCCTTACGTTGCTCGTAAAATGATGTCAATGTCGAATCCAAGAATTGAGATCAGCCAGAATGACGACGAGTGGACACTGAAAAATGTGACGATCCTACGAGCCCAGGAGACCAAGTTCAAGCTTGGAGAGGAGTACGAGGAGTACATGCCAGCTGGAGTCGTGCTCAAGGTTAATGGGGAATGATGATTGTTAATGATTGATGACTGCTGCAGTGGAGAAGGTCTAACTCTCGTGAATTTCTTTCAGAATACGACTAATTTGGAGGGAGACACTTTGACAACGATTTCCATCGGTCCTGATGGCAATAAAGTCACTCGCAAGTACGAGTTCAGCGATGATCAGCTGATTCTCGTGAGTGAAATCATTGTAGTCATTGCTGGATGGGGTTTGCTGATGATTTTAGGGGATTTTTTCTCGGTTCCAGACGATGACGCAGGAGAAAAATGACATCGTGTGCACCAGATACTTCAAGAGAATTGAGTAATTTAATGATCATTGAGGAGTGATGAATGATTTGATATTGGCTGGGATGTGGGAAGGGTGTGGCATTCAAGTATGATCCCACGACGATAACAACCACCTCCAGCCCCCTCCTAATCGACTGCGCAAACGTAAACAACTCCATTCTTCTCGTTCTTCTGATTAAGGGGAGAAGCTGACGAAAAGGGGGACTTTATTTAATTGTCAATTGCCCCTGATCTAACGATGCGATTTTCATGAGTCTGGGATCATTTTCAAGTGCTTTAAATTGGCTTTGAAATAAATTTTTTTTTTGGAATTCCACTCTGCCGTTGTCCAGTTATTGACGAGTGAAGATGAGTCACCTTGAAAACCTCGCCCAAATGAGACGTTGAGATAAAATAATCAATGATCAATATCTCCTGATCTAGCTAACTGATTTCAATGAAAATACTCTCGTTTGGAGCTCTGATAAGGGACCTTCAAAATGAAATGAAAATCGTTGGATTTGCCTCAGCGGATCCTCCGCAATCGCCGATCAAGGCCCACATTTTCCCCTCTCCCTCGGCATTTTGGAGTAGAAAAAAAAACTCGAATGATTGACTCACTTTTGATTTAAATACTGAAGCGTCATGTCGATGACTTCACCGACGAGCTCCGGCTCCCTGACGTCGTGGCCCGTCATCTTGATCGGTAGCTGATCCTCCGGATTCATACTCTCAACGAAATCCACGAGAAACCTCCGGTAGGAGCCCAAGTAATCACCGTCCACCTGATCCATCCTAATTATTTGTCGCAAACACTTGGTGTTTTTGTCGCAATGAAAACAAACAATTGGGGGTTAATTCGCGACCATGTGACACATCGCGAGTACACTCAGCACTGGAATTGTAATAGCTCTTATTTTTGATTAATTATTTGTTGGTGGGTCAATTGGTGGAGAGGGGAGTTGTCGTTTGATGAAGCAGATTTTGCTTTTGCTTCGTCCACTGCATTCACTCACTGCTAACACCAAAAATCATTCGATGATATGAGATATTTGTACTTTCTGTTGCCGTTGTTGTGTCATTCACTCGCGTGCAAAATCGTCCGGGGATACATACGCTGCGTATGTATATTGTATGGGGAATTTTTCGCCTGTGGGGGGGGCGGATTATTATTGTTTTATTTTCCACGATCCGATTGCAAAAATTTCGGGGGGGAACTGACGATCGGGAGTGAGAGTCACTCAAGGTCTTCGGCGGATTCTCATGTAGCGACCCCGCGTCACGTGACCAGCCGAGCGACTGGCGGGAAAACGTGGCGGGAAATTCAGGCTCTTTTGAAATTGAAAAGAGGGATATATTTTTTTATTTTTGTATTGACGGTGTCAGGATTTATATTTGTTTTCTTTGGAATGCGGGGGTGGAGGGCTGAGGAAAATACTCCGCAAGTCACTTCCGTGGAATTTTCATTTATTTATTTTTTTTGGTTTTATTAATGTAATCAGTTCAATCGGAAGTAATTACATTGGCATTCTGGGATTCCCCGGCTCGGGTATTTCTCGGGGGTCTGCCAGGAAATTAAATTCTCTTGTACGTGTGAAAGGATGTTGATCCGGTGTTCTTGTCTGATAGGCTCTGGAAGAGAATGAAAAATTAATTTTATTCAATTGTAGACAAATTCTTGTCAAACCATTGGAATTCAGCGGAGAATAATGAATGTTTAATTTATTACAGTCATGAATGAAATAAATAGCTTATCTATGCAGATGAGCAATGATTGTGGTACTGACATTTCCATTTCCAAATGCTCATTAGGCTAATTCGGCGTAAATGCAAATAAAAATTGATAAATACCCAATGAAGTTTTATCTTTAGACTGGGTTTTCTAATTAAAAAAGACAACAAAAATCCCTCTCCAAAAAATTTGCAAGCGACTTACGATTGTCATGCCGGTATCAGTGAACTGATACCGACGGTATGCCTGATTTCCGTCTGGCATTTCAACGGTGACCTTCAGAGTATCTCCTTCACGAATTGTCAGACACTGCAAGAAAAATCTCACTCACTTCCCTGTCTCATCCCTCGGTTTTCGGCGAATATCTCAGAAAGTATGAGAAATTCGGGAATTTTTGTTCAGACATTTTTTACAGCTCTTAATTTCCTCTACAAAAAAGCTCCAACAAGTTTTCCTCGATCTCCCTCACATCCCGAGATATTCGCCGAAGATCGCCAGGTGAAATTGCCCTGGGGTAATGGAAGTGGCAGCAAAAAAGTATTTTCTCGATTTTATCCAATGGAAAATTGTTTTAAAAAAATATTTTGCAGCCGCTCCACTCACCCTCGGACCCCTTTAATTACCTTGAAAACAAAACCGTTGGGGAGGTACTCGTCGTAACTATTTCCCAAAGTAAAATTAGATTTTGCAGTCTTTCCATTGCTCGTCAGAATGAAACTCCACTGATCTCCATTTTGGCAGATTTCATGCTGGGTCTTGCTACTGGCGAGAGTCTTGGCAACGTCCAAGGGGACTCCTGCAACTGCCGTCATGAACTCAGCGAAGTTCTCCTTCGATACACTCTCGTATTTGCCAGTCATTTGCACCATTTTGAGGTCGTTGGTCCTGAGATAGTCACCTTCAAAGTGTCCTCCACTGGGATCAGCTGCTCAGCTATACAGAGAATCCGGCCTGAAACAGAAACTCGTGCAGGTGGACAGTCCAACGAGGCCCAGGGGGCCAGTAGAGAGCTCCTGATAACAGGTTAAACTAAGAAGACAATAATAATCCCAAGTTGGAGGAGGTCCAGGGCCACAACAATCAGCTCACTCAACAGCTGATTACAGCGGCTTCTGGAGGACAAGAGCAGGAGGATCTGTTCCCTTCCCCTAAATTGAAGCTTGGACAATATTTTGTAACAATAAATTCACCAATTCTGCCCATCAAATAGTCTTTAGACAACTAAACGACCAAAATATTACACAAACTCTCGCCAGCCTTGGTACAAAACAAAATGGCCGACGTTTCCACACACCTAGCCTTGAAGTGTTCTCCAAAGAATATTTAATTGATGGGTAATTATTTTTCGCAGGTTAATTAGATACTATGCCCACTGACCTCGGATAACGTCGACTCTCCGTTCGTCAACGGCGAATGGAACTCCTGGAGGCCGATTTCTGCTTTTATAAACGGGAGAAGAAAGATCATTATGCAACTAGGAATACATCGACGAGAGCTGGTAAATGACTCTTTTAAATACTGCTTGAAATATTCATGACTAATTATTATCAATTAATCACTGCTTTATTTATTTTTAATTAATTGTCATTCTCGAGTAATCGAGGAGCACTAATTAAATAGCACTCGTAGTCATCGAATTTTCGTGGGTCTCCATCATCTGGTGATGTCAGTTATCTTCGATATCAATTGCTTCTCAAAAGTGGCCGTGATATTTCCATTGCAAAATGAGCATTACAGGTGAATATTGAATGAGTTCAGATAAAAATTGATGGAGAATCTATACAGGCAAATGAGCAATGACTGTTTTTTTTCTTCAGCAAATTGCCCCGGTCATGGATGGGGGGAGGCGATGATTTTATGCGGAACAATTAGCGGAAGGACTTTCGGCTCTGCCGACGGTTTCTATGTATTTCTGGCTCCGGAATACGGTGCCGTTGGCCCCGGGTCACCAGGTCCCGACAGAACTGAAGTCCCCTCCGGATTAATTAATTTCAATTTCACTCGCCGGCTCTTACGGACCCAGAAAAAATATTCTCCACCGACTGAGGGGCCTCCAATGCCCCAGGTAATCAGGGAATTTCCTCGGGAATCTAATGGCGTTGACCTCGGGTCACCAGGTCGATTAGTTTTCGAGTTATGGGGAAAAAACCAAATGCTCCCAATTACTCTAGTACCAGGTAAAGGATTTGATAAAAAAAAAAATTGTCCTATTCCCTCGGGAAGCACGGAAATTCAATGAAAATATCTTTATTAATATCACCTATAAATGTAACAAATTCAAGCGAGGAAAATGACGTTATCATTCCGTGAGCGGCCAATCCTTACATTCTCGTTGATAAGAGCTAAAATTAAACTCTCTTGTACGTGCGGGTGGCTTTTGCGCCGACCTTCTTGTCCGCCAGCCGCTGCAAAAAAAAATCCAGATTAATTCCCATAATTATTATCACCCAATTACTTATTCAAGTAATTAATTCAGTCCAACGACTCAATTAACAATTTCATACGAAACTTACAACGTTGATGCCGGAATCAGTGAACTCGTACACACGAACTGATTGATTACCTCCAGGCAGATCAGTCACTGTCGTGAAGGTGTTGGCATCGCGGGTGGTCACGCTCTGCAATTGAAAAATCTTATTGAAGTAATTTCAGGGAAAACATTGTCACTAGCCCCTCAACTGAGCCTCTCAATTTTCTGCTGCAGTTCACAGTAATTTAATGCACACAATTTCTTTAGAATATTTCCGCAGATGTTGTTGCTGTGGAGTTGTTTAGCTTACGGGGGAATTTATCATTGTTTATTTGAACAATGATAACCTGGATAAGAACTGATAACATTGATCGGAATGTTGGAGAAGAATGAATACCTTGAGAACTGCTCCATGGGGCATAGTCTCGTCGTAAGGAGTTCCCAGGGTGAAAGTAGTTTTGGCTGTCTTTCCCTCATTGGTGACGGTGATTGTCCATTGATCTCCCGCCTGGGCAATCTCGAAGGTGGGTTTACCTTTGGTTTCATTGGAGAAAATGGTTATTTATTGAAAATGGAGAATACGATGAGCTGAGTTTTCTTCTTTGACCCAGAGTCTCATTGGTTTTAATTTGTTCGTTGACGTCAATGGTGGAGAGCACAGTTGGACTTACCCTGGGCAAATGCCTTGGCAGCCTCCGCCTGGGCAGAGCCTCCCACGGCCTTCAGGTACTCCTCCAGGTTCTCGCTGGCCACATGCTCGTATTTGCCAACAATTTGCACCATTTTAGTGAATGATTACGTCCACTGACCTTTGACAATGTCCTCTCTCCGTTTCTCAACGACGAATGAACCACTTGGGGATGAATTATGGCTTTTATAAGCGAGGAGGAGAGGTGATTATGCAACGAGGGGTATCTCCAATCGAGCTGATCCTCAGATTAAACTCTCCTCGTCTTGCTTCTGTCGGGATCTCTCTTCTTTTTCATTTGTCCGCTTCTCTCTTCTCAATTTTAATCTACAATTGTCGGGCCTACGTGGCCGACAGACGGCCAATCAATGGGAATGATTCAGGGGGAGGCGAGGAGTCCATCCACGCTTTGTCGACTCCATCGAGTTCAGGAGATCAATCTGATTCTGTTTTAAATGAGACAATTTAGTTAGAGGACGAATTCAAGAAAAAACGTCTGGGAAATTCTACTGAATTTTCCTCTGGTTTTTTTTTTGACATTCTCAGTGAGGAGTTGGACAATTGCAGTTTTTGGTAATGGAGAATTGCTTGAGGAAGATGCTAGACAATTTATTTTATTGTAATCGCTTCGGCAGGCTCTGCTGCTCAATAGTTGGTCTGAATTTTTTGCAATTTTTCTCTACGAGTGGTTTAATGAACAACAAAAAAATGGGTGAAGGAGACAATTGTGTTAAATTTTAATGACTTTTTCTGCAGAACAATTGGCAGTGAATATGGGATCAGAATTGTCCACTGGCGTTGGTAGAATGTTGTGGCTATTTTGGGCACATCAGTAGACAGAAAAAATAGAGACCATTTGCCGTGGAATTAGGGGAAGAGGGTGGGCTATTTTGTATAATTTTTGGGCTTTCAATCAATTCTCGCGAAACATTGAACAAAGGAGTTCCTCGAGTTGAGGTATAATTGAAGAGGGCTCCAGTGACAAGGCTCAATCGACTCGGGTTTTTGTGTGAGATGAATGGGACGTCTCATTTGGCATTGACAATGAGGGACCGGCCGCATCGTACGACGATTCAATCAATTTAGTCTTATTATATTACCGAGAGTTTTTTCTTCTCGAATCACTCATTTAAGTCGTCCAAGCCCCCTCGAGCCAGGGAGTCCAGTATTTTTTACCCAATTTTCCTTGCATTTTGTTAAAATATTGAACTTTGATTTGGATTCGATAAGAAAATCTTTGGAGTTTGCACTTGTCAATCTCGAGATGGTGATCTTGATTTGGTTGACAGGACAGATGTGACTACCTCAAGATAAGTAGTCGTGAATTTTCAAGGTCTCTACTGACGACAGAAAGATAATTTTGTGCATTTCCTTGAGTTTGGAAATGAAAAAACAATCCATCATTCGATTTTTCTTCTTTTGGTGATTGAGGTTAGGTTTCCAAGGGCCGAAGAAAATCCTCCGAGCCGGTTCGTTTAGGCCCACCAGCCGAGTAAGTAATTGACAGAATTTTCTCTCTACCTTCTCCAATTAAATCTAATGAAACTTGACCTCATAATTAATTGGAAAATGAATTAAACAGATAAATTAGACTCAGATCGATTTCTAGAAAATCTCCATTGCAAACTCAAATCATAAATTTTCAACGCTGAATGAATAAATACAAATAAGGCATAGAAATCGCCCCCATTTTCCATTACTACATCAAAAAACAATTACAAAGATACATATAACAACAGTCATTATTTTATTCTCACACACTTTACAATCGTCTTAACAAATTACCACATATAATCGTCAGTTGTTTTTTTGTTTCTTCGTAATAATCTCTGCATTTTAATCGTGAAAAATAAATAAACATAAATACGAGTTTCGTTAAAAATTGTTACAATTAACACATTGTTACTGTATCGACTAAGTACACTCGTGCATTTAGGTATTCTGCGTTTTGTTTTAACTTCCCCCTGTTCTTTCTCTCCCCCCTGGTATTATTGCATTCGTTTTTTGGTTAGTCTTCGAGCAGAAAAGATTCATTGAAAAGTCTGGTGAACTTACCGATTGAATTACCTTTTTGTTCAGTTCATAGTTTGTTTGAGACACTGGAATATTTATATCCAATTTATTATTGATAAAGAAAAACGAAATTGCTCGATAGTCAGTCTAAAATTCATAGCTAATTTAATAGACCTCGGGCTTTTTTCGGCGACCTCGCCGGGTTTTTCAATTAGATCCTTTTGCTCAGCTGGTGACGATACTCAGAGCTTGCACAGACAGAAGAGGAGAGGTATAAAGGCCCCAATGGCTACGAAAACCGGTAGCATTATCGACGAATCGTCGATTGAGTAGGGGTCAGGGGTCCGGGGACCGCTCGTGTGTCTACTACGAACTGGAGATTCTTCCTCGTCCTCCTGCATTCCGTGGTACTCCTCCGGCTCTTGAGGCATGGGGCCCAGTTGTGGTACGTCTGTTGGATGAATGAATAAATTAAAAAACTGCAAATTGCAGTTGCCATTCGTTAATTAGTCGCAATTTCCTCAGATCACTCTCACTCGATTTCTTACCCTCAACAGTCCCCTTGATGACAGCAATGGCGTTGACCTTGGGATTATCCCTGTACCCCTTGATGAACTCGACCCTAATCTTCCCACCAAGAATGTCGGACTCCTCTTCATTATAGATCAGCTTGCCTCGTTCAACCCTGAAGGGCACAAGCTCATCATGGGCGATTCCCCTACCAACCCTCTCAAAAATATCCAGGTCAGTGACGACAGTGTGATCTCCATTGAGAACGACATCGAACACCTTCATATTGGGTGAGTTGAAGTAGACCTCGCAGAACTTGAGGACAAGAACGTAGTCCCCATCGTCGCTAATGGGAATGTCATATCCAAAAGTCGAGTGATGATATCTCTCTGTCTGATAAAGAATTTGATCCATTGTATTGACCCTCCCAATGATGAGTTGTTTTCCGTAATCAGAGGCAGTGCCAACTTTTCCCATGAGTGGATCCCTCAGGTATCGCACCCCGTGGCTATCCGTGTAGGTGTCACCCCCAGCATTGGTGGCATAAATCACCTCCAAGCAGACAGCATTTGGCAATTGGAGGGCAATAGCAAGCAGATGTAAGACTACAATCCACCTGGAGAGCCTCAGACATCTCGACATCTCGAGCTCACTCCTCGGGCTCATCTCATCTGCTTCTGTCCTCTAGGTTATTCGCTTCAGGCCTGCTCTGGGGATGCTATTTCACTCGCATTACTGACACTAGGTTATGTACATTCGAGGGTTAGGGCTCTAGGGCTTGTGTTAGTGGTCAGTCTCACTGAGGATGATCTTCTGGCGTCGATGGTGGAGATTCTCTCTGACGTTTCACGATTTATTCAGCGGGCGGAGGCGAGTCCTGGTGATGCCCGGCGTAGCCACGTACCGCCACGTATATACATTGGAGTAATCAGGAGGTATTTAATGCCCTGGGAGGGCTGAATGGGTGATGGTGGGGAGTCTGATGGATTTCGTACGGCTCGCGTCACCTGGTGCTGCTAGCCTGTCGAGAACTTATCGACTGAGGGTAAGTACCGACTGTCGGTACGGAGACAGTAACGAAAAAAAAATAAACAATTACTTTTCTTGTTTATTTTTATTTTCAATTATTTTGGTTCAATCAATGAGCCACGCAAATGATTTCAATATTTTATTTGTATGAATTGTTAAGCTACAAGAAGAAGTACACATAAATTGTATTCAATAGCTTCCAAATTGGGAAGGTATAAACATTCATACATGTCGCATACACATACCTAAGTAAAAATACAATAATAGAAAACATTTCCTCATCTATCTAAAAATCAAATTTATCTACAATAATTTTTATTATCAATTTTTTTTTTTGCCTACTCCTTGGTTTTTTAATCGTCTCTCGCACCTTTTGAAGAATTTTCATGAACTATCCACCCACCCCCCAAGAAATGTTTACAGAGACAAAAATAAATCAACACAGGGAAATCATTAAATCGAAATAAAGGGTTTCAACAGCTTCTTATGAACGACAAAAATCAATATTTCATAAGAACATTAACATATATATCTAGTAAACCCAACAGTTCTTTTTTTTCTAAGTCTGTTAAATTATCTTGCACCAAATGTCCCTCACAATTGGATTGCACCCCCAGATATCATGTCGACAATTTATTACGCCATTTTATTATGGCATAATTCATTACAGCTGATTTTATCGTAGCAAAACTCGTCGGGAGATAATTACAATAAAAATTTAAGGCCCAGACGAACGTCATCGGGACTGTTTTTCTTCTTAATTTGTTAGGGGACTCATTTTTTGTAATCAATTGCAGAAATTATGTGAGTAGAGGGTCAAATTAATTAATTAATTAGTTATGGGATGAGTGATGCTGTAATGAATTGTCGCTGCAATAAATTTTGCAATGAAATATAACGTAATAACAGCTGATCGTGATAAGCAGAGGTGATACCAACAATTGCTCGCACTTCTGCCCGTCAGTTTGTACTTGAAAAAACCTCGTGCCATTATTTTTATTAATATGAGAACATCATGAGGGCTACTCAAACTATTAACAAAAAAAATCTCTTTCTATTGACAACTGAACAATTAGAATTGCCTTTTTCCGAGCATGTTTTTTGTTCTGATAAATCGTTGACTAAAAAGCCCATGACATTCTCCGAAAAACATAACAGTCAAAATTAAATCAACCAATGACGGAATAATAATTCTTAAAAATTGCACGTCTCTACAGTTATGTTTAAATAAGTATAGCCTTGATTAAACTATTGCACCTGAATAAATTGGCTCGTTATATGTCGTTTGTTTTTTGTTCATTTAACTAGTAGTTGATACGTCGGTAATGGCTGTTATAGGATTATTATCACTCAATTGTCAAGATGTCAATGAGGTTTTATGCCAGGAACGTTGGCTGCGTTCATCAGACTTTTGGTGTCGGTAAATGGGCACTTGTTCCTCGTCCTTTTGACTGTAATAAACAAATTGTTTGATGATTATTGGGGGTTGGAGAGTACTGTGGTCTTAAGTAGTTGAATTATATTTCAGATTAAATTTGAAACGGTTCAACGATAGTAACACAAACGACAGGGGGTCCGGGTGTTTTTATCCTGGGCCTCAATCCCAAAAAAATGACGATAATACCCACCAGCAGCTGAAGAATGGTCTCCACAGGGTGGAGTCACTCGACGTGACGTGTGCCTCCTGCTTGGACAACCCCCCAAGCTCATCACCTCGAAAGCTCCTTCTGTAGTCCTGCGTCAACTCCACGGAAATCGCCGACTGATTGACCTTCTTCCGAGCCTCTCCTCCGGGGATTTGATGACCACCACTTGCACTCCATTTTCCCCGGGCACTGAGACCACCAGCGGCGGTGGTCACGACCTCCCCGGCCTTCTCGTCGAGCACCTTCTGCAAATGGGCCAACGAGATGACAAGAAGATCTGGATCCCTGAGCAGATCTGGCCTCGACAGAGCCTCAGGCAGTCTCAATTCAGGATGGGAGATCAGTAGCTGGGGTATTTCCGTGGCTGGATAAGCCGCGAGAATCGGCAGCCGACATCTTGGCACAAGAAGGGGATCGGGAATGGCTTCTCCACACCTCTCAATAAGATCCCTCAGCTGCTTCGCCGGCCTAGCAATGATATCCTGCCTCTGCCAGTCCGCGGGTTTGAGCTTGATAAGTCCCGGTGCTGCCCGTTTCTTCCGGCCGCCAGTCCCCGGCGCAGGCGCCGTCAGCGCATCCTCCGAGCACGTGACCAAACATGGCGGACTGGGTAGCAGTCGTTCCGCAAGTGCTTCCGCTTTAATGGCGTTCAGTTTCGGCTCAGTAGTCGCCGATGTCTTCCAGACGATGGGCTTCAGCGGCGGAATATCCGGCCTCTCGACCTTGTGAGTAGGAAAAACATCGGCGGAAACAAAGGCCTCAGTCTCCTTGATAATCGTCTCCTCGATCTCACCACTCGAGTGCTCGTCCTCGTCCTCGTACTGAAAGACTTCAATGCTCTCGTCGATGAGGCCATCTTTGCCGTCACTCTTGTCCTCGATCTCCTCGATGAGCTCGTCCTCACTGCAGTCGAACTCCTCGTGCTTAAACCCATCGACACTAATTTGATTATCAACAGTATTATTTACATCATCATCCTCCACAACCATTTCGATATCGTCATCGAGATTATTGCACTTGGCGAACCGATTGACCGAGTAGAGTCTGGCGGGACTGAGGGGCTCAAGGAGTACCCTCGGCTGGAACAGCTGACTCTTCTGGACCTTCTTGAGGTCCACAAACTGCAGGCCCTTGTTGAAGATCTTGGTATTGTCACGGGTATTGTCATCGCCATCGGTATCAAATCGGTACTCATCACAGCTGTCCACCTCCTTCTTCTCGATTTTCGTGTCCCTCAGGCAGCGATTCTTCACACTGTCGTCGCAGGACTCCGAGGTCATGGACGAGTGGCTGTTGGAGCCGCTCGAGTAGGACGACAGCGAGCAAGACGACGGGGAGAAGGGCACCGACGATCCCGAGCACGTCGACAATGAGGACGAGGTATTGTTATTGCCCACTGATAAATTATAATTCGAGTCAACTCTGCATGACATCGAACTGTAGACATTGGACAATGTCCGGGGAATGGATCGCCATCCCTGAGCAGTCTTGGTTAATTTGATTCTATTTCTCTTGTCGTAGTCCTCACACCTGACCTCAATGATCCTCTGCTCGCGCTGAAGCGCCCACAGAAAAATTGGATTGACCTTGGGCCGCTTCTCGACGTCCGAGGACTCCTCATGTTCCATATGTTGCTTCTGAGGGCAGTCCTCGCTCGAGTAATCAGAACACTTGGCCTGGTAGGACTGACCATGACAGTAATGATGGCTCTTCCAGCTGCGTCTGCGTGATGGCCTTGTCAGGTGGTGGCGGTGGTGGCGGTGGTGGTGATGGTGGTGGTGATGATGGTGATGATGATGATGGTGATGACGATTCTGGCGTCGTCGACGGGGCTGCTGGCCCCTGGTGGGGGCAGTGCTCATCACTCCATCCAATTGGGGCTGGCCACCGACTCGATGCTCATCGACCCCGATACCAAAATTAACTTTATTGGGGATGTTGGAGGCTTGGCAGTTACAATCTCATCCCACATCCATTGCGATGATGATTCTTCATGTGTCGGGTGTGGCAACCTGGTGAATTCTACCTCACCGTGACACTTGGATGAGGCGTCGCAGTCCCTCTAACGGTGCACTTGCATCGATTTGTCCACCGGGTAGGCTCTCTGCATGGTAAGTAAGGCCAATGAGCTCTTGGCTAATAATTTGACACGATCTTTCGGCAATTGTCGGCGCTAATGAGATTCACACATCACGAGACACTCACTCCACGACTTACGTCCGCCAAAGGGTCAGCCTAAATTCTTCACTCGGGGGCGGGGGACGGTGGACTGATCACCTGATGATGTGCAGACCCCGCTGGGGTCAATTATTCTCTTCGAGGGAGTTCAGCTGGAGAATTGGAATTTTTTGGCTGCGGGGAAAAGCACTGGAACTGGTGAAGACGGAATGGTGAAACTACTGATTTGTTCGACTATGTCGAGTCCGCTCAGTGTCCACAGTTTCTACTTGCGTTACTACCATTACTCTCCCTTCCCCTCCCCCAGGTCCCCCTCCGCCCGGTCGTCGTAACGTCGACGTTGAACTCTTGTTAAAGCGAGACGGCAGATAGTAAATGGGTATATATAGGCGCATACGTGTGGAGGAATCGTTATTGAAACGTGAGCGTGCGCATTGACGGCTGCGGTCAGTGCGCACGGCCGCGCGCTATAAAAATTTCCTCAACTGTATGTTGGATAAAAAAAATTTATTTACATTTTGATGAATGAGATGGTAAGTCTCAATGACTATTCCAGACTTTATTGGCTTGAGAATTGCAGTTTCTTTTTGGTCTGCTGGAGGCTCTGGCGCTTCTGCTGGGACGGCAGATTTTTTTTTTGCTGGGGGAAAATGTGGGGATCTTAGGAATCATTACTGCTGGACATGGGAAGTTGTCCAGCTGACAGCCGGATTTCATGGATTTACGTATTTACGGGCGGATGTCATCGATCCAACCTGACTAAAAAAATTATCAAGATTGTCTGATTGTACTCAATTTGGACTTGTAGTTTCTGCTGTCAAGACCCGGCCGACGTCGGAGACCAAGCCTATCCTGGGATTTCTTCAATTATAGCGCCAACCTGGAGCCAGCCTTGCGCCCACCTTGCGACGACGTTCGGGAGCTCGTGAGAGCGACATAAATGGCGGAAACAACGAGTCCTGAGGCCGCTCTTCACGCTTTTGTCCAGTTGAATGCAGGAAAACTTCATCGACGATCCGCACACGTTACGCAAGACGCAAATGATTGACATTAACTTTGACAAAGTAATTCTAGACTCAAATGAAGTATAGGCGTAAGGAAAAAATAATCAGCATCCGCTTTTTGAAAAATCCTTCCTCGATTGCCAACAATTGCCGTATCTACCGGCATTAGAAATGCACAGACACCCACGGATTGAGGAAAATCACGAGTGTCTCCAGTCTTTTTATTCCGTTACATGTTCTGGTACAACATTTGCATACTCTTAGGTAAAATCCATCTTAAGCACGTTCACCATTGTCAGTTACTCATGTCTGTTTAATCGCGCAGAAAATTCATTAGCCTCTTATCAAAATTCTTACGAGCTCGAATCGCTAACGCTCGCGACTCATCTCATTTTCCAAATTTTTCAGCAATGACTGGACCGATTAATCGAACATCTGCTTCTCGTTTAGTTGATAAATAAACGAGGGTTCAAGCGCGGGGACACGCGCGGGGAAGAACTCGATCTCGAGGAAAACGCGTCATTCGCGACGTCGTGACGTCGAGTCGCTCCGGAATCTTTCGCCGCCAGATCAGGAATAATTTCCTGTTTTGCGCATTCCCTCAGTTATCAGTCGTCTTTTACAATTTTGTAATTTATAAATTCACTTAATTGTTGTTGTGATAATGATAAAACACTTGTTAATTAATTAATTGATATGTCAGCGGCTAATTAGTTAGCCACTCTGTCGTTTGACGACTGAATTAATAATTAATTATGTCGACAATTGATTGCACTCGACGTTAAACGTTTCAGCGGGAGAAAAAAAAAACCGGTGATTCCCACAGTCTCGCAGGTGCCGGGAGTGCGCGCTCTGGGTGAGAGGTACTGTCACGAGGAGCAGGGACTCAGTCGGCTCTACGACACGCTCCAGCACGCCAGCGATTGTTCTCCACCGTAACTCGTTGGAGAACATGGGAGAATAAAACGATAGATAAATATGGGAGAGGACGGGGAAGTAAAGACAAATTGTGAAATTAAATTTTAACTTCGGAGAGGTAATCCTCAAGTGGGAGGACAGTTTTTTTAGTGTCCCTGCGTGGGTGTTGATGAAGTGATTAGGAATTTAAGATGGTTTTCAACGGGAGGATGAAGAACAGACTCAGTGCGGAAATCGTTAGGACTAATGGCCAATTTTCTGTGATATGTCTTTATGTCTTGGTTTATCTAATTGACTGCTGCACTTCCGCTTCCAGGGGAGGGCTTCTCACGCCCCCTGCCCAGCCGATTATCTATCAGATCTCGATTGTGAGTATTTTTCGGGGGAGGCTGGATATCTTTACTGACATTTCCATTCATTTTTTTATTTTACCGATCCCATTGGAGGAATATTTTTCTCGAGGGCATTCCTCGCAGCAAATTTCCCTCGATTTTCTGGCATACTAATTGATAATTATACAGGAGATAATAAGAACTCGTTAATGTCGTAATAGGTCACTTTAAATTATCATTACATTGAAGAACAAAAAATTAGACGAATGGGGAGAAAAAGTGAAACATTCCTTTGGGAAGCTGAGGCGAATTTCGTCAGACACTTTCTCCTGGAATGACTCATTTTGGAGATCAAAAATGATCGCCTTTAATTGACGATAACATTTTATTCAAGTCAATTATTCTCGGAAGAAATGAGAGCAAATGGCGTTACAATTGTTGGCTGAGGCTCTTTATCAGAAAGTCGCGTTAATAATTAACTCAATAATGTATTTTTAATTACGAATAATTGGGGGAAATTGTATTGGCGTAGTCACATGAAACTCGACTTTGCCACAATCACGAAAGAGCCGAGTAGAACATGCGTCTCCTTGGCCGTTGATTATTTTTAGAGTACAACGTGCTCTAAAGTTTATCGATTCGCATAAGTATACGAACATTTTTCGAATTCTACAGGCAGATAAGGTGTGCCGCCCCCTCGTTCAGCGGAGAAATTTCGATCGGCTGGATACCGATAACAATGATAACAAGACATTGCAATCTGTTGACTCCACTGATGATGATTAATGGTTTTTCTAGTTTTGTTTTTTTGCATTTTTAGAACGACTCGAGTGCGGCGCAGTACCAGGGGCTGCCGGTGGTTCAGAAATGCTGCCCCCTGGGGCAGGTCCTCACGAAGGACGAGACCGCCAGGACTGTCTGCCTCAACGCCAGCCTCACCGTCGACTCGACAATTTTCTCCCCGCTCTTCAGTGACTTCAATAGGACTGGAGTCCTCGCCCCGGGCGATGAGAAGCCGCGATTCGTCGCCGTCGTCGGGGATCCCTGTCGTTTTAAAAAGTTAGTGGATTGAGTGGAGGATTTGGGGGCCGGGAATCCAATGGCGAGATCTAAAAAAATATTAATGTACTCTTGTCCTGAGGACTTATTTTATGGTTGCCGGTCACTTTTGGCGACGTCGGGCCGTCGAAGACGGTCACATTTTCCAGATGACATTTATCTGTGGTAATCAATTAGAACGGAGGGGCCACAATGTAACGCAATTGCGTAATACCGGAGTTATCTTGCATTTCAATCCTGATAAGGGCGGGTTTCTGATTCTACGGGATTTTTTAGGGGGTATTCTATCAATTTTTTATCCAATTTCCTTTGCTCAAGAATTCTTCACGGAATTCCCGTGAATTTCCGGAGTTCTTTTTTCACTGGATTTTTTTATTCCCTCGTTACCCTATTTTTTTTACGAAAGAGCGAGTCATAAATTCTGGGAAAATCAATGAAAAAGTCGTTAGCGAAGGCGAGCGTACCAAAGAAATAGAACAAATCAATACCAAATTATTTCCGGTTGGATACAATTTTATGGGGAAATTTGAGACGATTGGTTTTCGGGAAAATCTGGAAAATCGCAATCTGAAGAGGAACTTTGAGCTCCGCTCAAAGGTTTTTGAGTAAGCGTAGAGAATGAAAAAACATAAAACATTGTTTGTAATAGGTACATGCTGGAGCCCGAGGTGACGAGTGACGATGAACATTATTTATTGCTGAATGGCTCTATTTTTGGTCCTCACCACATGCCATCGATGCTCTCCCCGGGGAGAGATTACTGCATGGAGGTTATTCCCGAGATGGGCTTGAGGACGTTGGTCTGCTTCCAAGAAGGTAAAGTCAAATAATCTTACGATCTAGTAATGTAGAAGTGACTCAGAGCGACCGAAAATTGATAAATATTTTTTGTGCAATCGCCCGATGAATCCATCACTTCCGTCGAATTTTTACTCAGATGTAGCGCACGATAACTACCAGGTATCAGTGATTACAGCAGAGATTAGACATTATTTTCCTCGATCATTGATCTATCGAATATTACAGTCGGCAGCCGACGATCGATGATGATATTAATTGAAAAATTAGATTAATAATTGGGGAGAGGAGAGTGTTCTCAAATGATCGGTTGCCACTGGAGCTCCAGCTGATTGTAGAATGAAAATTAAATTTGGGTTTTTAGAGGAGGAGAGGAAGACTGGAGACTTTCGTTTGACATTCTACGCCTGCGGCCTCCTGATCTCCGTGCCCTTCCTCATCCTCACCATCGTTGCCTACTGCATCACTCCGAGATTGATGGACGTCCATGGCAAAGCTCTCTGCCACTACTGCGGATGTCTTGCGGTGGCTTTTGCTGCTCTCGCCGTCACTCAGCTATCGAGCAATCATCTGGGCAACGAAATGTGTATTTCCACTGGTTCGTCATCATTTTATTTCGTCCTTGGCGGGCCTCCCCAGACCCTCACCTGCATTGACAATTGAATTTTGCTCTCACAGCCTTCGTCATTCAATTCTCCTTCGTCGCGTGCTTCTTCTGGCTGAACGTAATGTGCATAGAGACGTATCTACTGGCGAGGAGGTACATGGACAGCGGCTGCTCAGCCGCTCATCAGCCCCACCGACTGTTCTTCTATTACTCCCTGTGGGCCTGGACACCACCTGCTGTTCTCATTGTTGTCTCCATGATCATGGACCTCAGTCCCACCGTGCCGCTTACCTACATCAAACCGAATTTTGGCTCGCGCAGCTGTTGGTTCGAATGTGAGTATTGAGTATTTCGTGGACTGCACTCGAGAGTCTGTGCAGACTCTGTCAGCAGCAAGCAAATATTTGAGTCATCAACCAGTCACTTTTACAAAGACATTTGTTAGATAATGGGATTCTTTCAGCGGACGTCGAGGCTATGCCTTATTTTTACGTACCAGTGGGTCTCCTTCTCATCGCCAATATCGTACTCTTCACGATGACAGCCGTTGCCATAACTCGCCATCAGCGCGATCTCGACCTCCGCCGATTGCGCCAGGACCGGGAGACGAATCGGGACGAGAGGCGAACGTTGAGCCGGCTGAAGCGCCTCTTCCTCGTCTGCCTGAGTTTATTCTTCCTGATGGGCATGAACTGGGCGATGGAGATCATCTCCTGGTGGGCTGGGGGCGATCCCCTCGCCTGGTCTGCCTTTGATCTTGTTAACGCCCTCCAGGGGATTCTCGTCTTCGGGATATTTGTCCTCAGGAAGCCCATCAGGCATCTCGTCTGGTATGAAGTGCAGAAAATTCGGGGGGTCGAAGCCACCGAACCGGAAGTCGCAAGTATGGATCGATCTCTACTCACTGTACTCAATATCGACGCCCTAACCTCAACCGAGAGAATGTTGTAATTATAAATGAACTGAGAGAAAAATTTCTTTCCCAGTTAATTAACATTTTCTATCTTATCCTCTACTCACTCAAAAATTCACCATAACTTGAAAGAAGAATTTTTTTTAATCAGTTTTTCGGGTATTAAAGTTTTTCTCTCGACCTGGGAACTGATATAAAATTAATTCTAAAGACCACTCTCTCAACGATCAATTCCATTTATTTATTTATTTATTTTTATATTCCAAGTAACCGTAAATCCATCAATTCAACTATCCCAAATTGTTCCACAAATGATCATTAATTTATACTGATATGCAAGTATGTATACAATGAATTATTTATATCATTTAAAGCCCTGTCCTAGTCAATATTGCATACATACATTGCATAATGGGGATCAATTGCTACTTACAAGATAATAAAATAAAGTACATCTCATTATTTGTCCTCTGATAAATCTATATAAAATTATACTGCTTCCATGTACCCCACATTTTTTACACAGCAAAATTAAATTAATTAGCTACGACGCGATAACATTGTCAAGGCAGGTACCCAATTACTTTGTTCGATTGAATAATTATCAGGGGGGGGGAGTGGGACTCTCTCTTCCCACTGGATGTTGGAGGATTTTCTTCGTTAAATTAAGGTCTCCTCTGGCCCGGGAACGGCGGACTCATTCCAAGGACACCCACGACATCGCCGCTTTGGGCGACGTACACCAAACGATACATCCCCGGGGCCCTCAGTGCACTATCGTTGAAGTATATCCGCTCGGTTATGCTGTTAGTTGCATCGGAAAATGTCCCGATACCCGGCTTACCTAGGGAACAATATAATTTCAATTTTACTTCTCATGTATTTGCCGTTTAATTTGATGTCGAATGCGTGTTTTAGCGAAATAATCGATTTTACAAAAAAAAATCGATTGTCATATAATCGATTCTCAAATAATCGATTGTTTGAAAATCGATTATTCAATAATCGATTGTTCGATAATCGATCTTCTGTTATTATATAGGGAGGATATATAATATAATTGTTATTGTTATTATTGTTTGAGATTGAATAAATAACTGGATAAATGCACATTTATCGTGAAATTAAGAACTCCCTCTGAACTAGAGGTATCAGGCAACTATAAAGT
>JAPYZM010000710.1:0-31495 GCA_030522845.1 Psyttalia concolor
TATTTGTCAATAATAATTTTTTCTCAGTGTAGGGGGCGCATGGATGAGTGAAATCAGTTAAGCACCCCAGGTTTTCCATTCTATGATTTACGTCAGTGGCGAGACTCCCCCCGTAGGATCCCGCGAGCGCGACTCGCGTTTGAATTTTCGCGTCCTCCAATGATCACAGCAAATTCCAAGGATAGACAGGGGACAACATTTCACCCACACACACACACAATCGCAGACGGTTGAAGGGACGGATGAGATGCGACAGGAGAGGCATTCATGGTTAGGGGGGGGCTCGGCCCCCCCGTTCCCCCAGCATCTGAAAGCGAAGCCACAAGGTGCAACGTTTGAGAGATAGAAACGCGTAGTGGTATGTAACGGGTGAGGATGAGGTAAGGAAAAAAGAATAAGTGTCCCGATGTATGGGGTATAGGGCCGTGAGTCTCGGAGTTGCGTGACAGTGACACATATAGGCGGCAAGGCAAACAGTGAATCGTTCGAGGGGGCGCCTTAATTACATGGCGGCTTTTTCTACCTTTAACTGTGGCGTTTGCCCCAGCGACGAGAAAGAAGAAACCGAGTGGAGATGGGGGCTTTTACTTTTACGACTGACATACGAAGAGGACAGGTCCCCGACAGACATATATACCCTTAGGAGAGACGTAACGGGTGTTGTTTCGAGTTTAACCCTTTCATCGTATCATTAAATGGACGGCCAATAGACGTTCATTTACACATTGATCGTTATCGTGTTAGTTTTATTTTTATTATTTTTTTCCCCCTCAATGTTTGGATTTTTCAATTTTTTCATCGAGTGCCCGAGGGGGGAGGTTAATAGAGCTAATCTCGATCGATCAGTGGGGTAATTGTCGAGCTCGGTGAATTGATGGGGGGGCATTAGGAGGGAAATGAGACGATTGAATCGTAGAAAGATTTTTATTTTTATGGTTCATTCGTTGTCTCATCAAGTTATTCAATTAATCGGCTGACTATCACTGACGATTTATTCAAAAATTTCGTGTAAATCAATTTTAACTTTCCAGTAATATTTGTTTGTTAACTGCCTGTGTTCTTAATTACTTCTCCTGCAATTCCCTGAATTTCTAATTAAATTTTCAATTCCACAAGCTTCAAATAATTTTTTTTTTTCGTCAATACCCGAATTTCCAATTATTCTTTAATTACAAAATTTGTATCTTCAAAAAAAAGGCATGATCGACGGAATACCGTTAATGAAATAGTCAAATTAATTCGCTATAACAAGAACCAATAATTCAATCATCCTTACCCATTTATCGATCAAATTCACCGATTATTAGATAATTCCTCGCCTCCCGCAGCCGAAAAATTGAATTCCACGGAATGAAAATCAAATTTTCGACGATATAAAATAACATCCAACCTAATCCGCTTACTTCCGGTTGTCTCGCTGAGGAGATGGGGGGGGGGGGTTAGGAGGGAGAAGGACTCCAAACCTCGGGGTCACGTGCAAACACGTGCTATCGTTCGCACGGATTCTCCGGGACGTCGGGGGCAGGCTCGTCAAGTGTGAAAGGCTAATGTGTTCATCCCAGCATCGAGTTTCGGATCGACTGGGGAAGGAGGGGGAGGAGGGGGGAAGGATGAGGGCTACATCACGTGATATCGCTCCCGGTGCGCATCAAAGCCGCTCGAATTAGCATTGGTCTCTAGCTACTGGATAGCAGGAGAAAGCTCTCTCCTCTTCTCACTTCACTCTCCATTCGCCTCGATGGGCTTATCCATTTTGTATGTATAAAGCATTGGATATGTCTGGCCTCATTGCCATATGCTCGCGTGCCACTCTCGCGGTGGGATTTTGCGGTGAGATAAAATGGAAATTTCAACGATTTATTGATGGATAAATTCCAAGGTCAATTATCGTATTGTATTGCATTTCTTGTATCACTTTGTCTCATTAACGCAAATTAATGCGATTACCATTGGAGTTTAAGCTCTCGCTCACTTTGCTCGCCAATGTCGTTGATGGAGAGTTCGCTCAAATCGCTCCGTTCGCTCCAGTAATTTTTATTTTAGAAAACTATTGAATAGTTTGATTAATCTGGATCTTGAGGAATTAGTTTCTTGTCATGATTGAATTCTCCCCAGGCTGGGAACAAATACGAAATCTTTTGACGAATATTGTCTCCTTCTCAGTGGAAAATTTTGTTTAAATATTGCAACGCATGAGTGTTAATTGCTAATAGTGAATACTTAAAAAAAAAATTATTTCCTCTCAGTATAAATCCTCGTCGTCAATTTCGATGGAATCCCCCCAAAATGAAAACCGTTGTGGCAAACAAAACGACCAATCGCTTCCCTCTATCATACCTTATTGCCTCTTTTTCCCTCGATGATGGTGATGATGATGAAGAAGGGAGGACATTAATGCAGTGGGTATAGACCGTGGCCCCCCCGCTGTGGTCAGTAGCGTGCCGATCAGGCGGATGCAACGCGGCAATGACAATATCGCTAACGAGCGATTGAGAGAGTCCCAATATCGTAAATCAAGTCAAAATCATTGTGGCATTCAATGTACAGATATTTCTAGTCTATCTCCAGTATCCATGCAGGGAGCAGTTTTCTATCACAACAAGCCACAGTCATCCACGCTCAACCGACGCTATTTATCTCCCTCGCCCGTTCCCCGCCACTCTCTCCCTCCCCCCTAATTACCGTTATATCGAATCATTCAATAAAAGTGTGATCGGTGATTCTAGCGTTAACTTGCGATGCTCATTCATCTCGCGTTATTCCTTGTACATTGCATTTCATGAGAGGATATGATATAGTAGATATTTTTCAAATTAAATTTTTTTTTTAAGAAAATAAAAAAAAATGGATACATAGGAAAAAACAGGATTAATGTTGGGTATTAATTTGTTTTTCTACTCGATAATTATTTTGTGTGAAATAATTTTCAGATTATAATATCACTTCAACATTTCATCCCCCTCCAGCCCCTAAAAAACAGAAATCCTATTTTTTTCATTCCGCAAAGTAATGAATACGTAATGCATTCCAATTTTGCTCGGCGACAAAAGATTTTCACTGTATATTCCCCTCATTTACCCAAAAAAAATACGAGACAATGTATTTGATGTTATTCACCCCTCGTCCATAATTCATGTTTTTTTCTCAAATGAAAAAATTTAATAGAAAACTGCAATGGTCCATGTCCTCATAATCAGATATTAAATACAGAGGATACAGGGGGAGGGCTGAAGGAATGATAAACTAAAAAAAAGAGAGTGGAACAACAAGTTTTTCCATTTCTATCTCAATTTTTATTTCACCCTTCGTGATGAACGTGAAAAAAAATGGAGATCATCCTCAGGATCGTCACTAATGAGACAGTAAAAGAGAAAAATAATAATGTAATAATGAAATAAAGGTGACCCAACAAAGGAATCCATTACCTTTGAGTTGAATGTATCTAAAGGACTGAACATTATGTAATTATCGCCTTGGGGCCTTGGTAAAACAAAAGAGACATAATAAAAATTTACATCATCCTCATGCAGCTATCATAAAAGTATTCTCGATGCAGGTACGTAAATAATGTTTATGTTTTCACATCGAGGGGCCGCTTGGGCACAACCAGAAAGTTGTAAAATCAAGTGTGAGTGTGGGTGGCGAGAGAGAAAGAGAGAGAGAGAGAGAGAGAGAGTGAGAGAGCGAGGGAGAGAGACGGTGGAGTGTATGAAAAACTATGGGATGTGGTTTAACAAAGATAAAACACCATCGAGGTGGAGTTCGAAACGGGGGCAGTAAAGAGGCCGTATATAAAATACCTAGAGAGGGAGAAACTAGTATAACGAACATTCTCGGAAATATAAACGCCAGGAGATGTTCGATGTCTGGCCCGAGAGGCGTCTTAACGACGACATTTCGGTATTTCCCCCCTCCCTCCCTCACCCTCCGTTAACTTCTCTCATTGTAGCGCTGGCCTTTTTTCCTTCCGATTTTACGACTATTTTCGGAGGTCGGCAATGAAATACGAAATCGGAGAGAGGGAGAAGCTGCTTGATACTTTTATTTTAGGTGACTTGGAAGCACTGAATGGAAGTGAGTCTTTCTGGCGTTACGATTGTTTCAAGTGCAGGGTGATTCGAGATCGATCTGGATGATGGACTTTCCGGAGGGAGAGGGCGGGAAATTCCTTCACGTATTTCCTCGGCCGTGAGATTTTTCGGGGAAGGGAATTGTATCTGGACGTTAAATCGAATAGCCTCTCTCGCGAGAGGTACACGGTGGAGAAGTTTCTGTTCGAGAATTGGGGAATTAATGGTTTCAATTTGAGAATGAATTCCGTAGCTCGCGGTAGCTCAGTCGGAACAGGACTCGGCGCGCTACGAGGAGGTCCTGGGTTCGAGTCCCGGTTGGGGATTCGGAATTTTTTTCTCCAGAAACCTCTAATTTCCTGCAGAATTTAAGGCCCAATGGGGATGGGTGGTTGAGGGTTAATGAATTCCTGGAGAAAGAATTCCATTGTTCCCGGTGGCTCAGTTGGAAGAGTACCCAGTGCGCAGGGAGGTTCCACGTTCGAGTTCCAACTGAGGATCGAGAAAATTCTCAATGAGTCATTTCGGAATTTCCCCAGCGTCGGCCGCCTCCAATCTACGGATCACCTGTTTTGTGATGGACTCCAGAAATTTACTCGTGATATCACATCTGAGCATTATATTCTTGGAAGTTGGAGGAGCGGAGATCAAATGCGGGCAATTGTTGAAATTTTTATGCCAATGATTCAGAGCTTTCTTCCATTTCCAGTAAATAGCATCCGCTGTAAAAAAAAATAAATCACGAGTTCTAGTGATTTTTAATTCAATCCGTCCGACCAACTGAGTAAAAACTGCCAAACCGAAATGCCATCATTATAATCCATTCCAGAAGCTTCAAGACTCATCAGCCGTGATTTTCCCTCCAAACAATCAATTAATTACTTAAAAAAAAAAAATCATCAATCCCACGAGTCTGTCCCATCAATTGTATTCATTACCCAATCCCAATTACCCCGCACGCAACCCCCACTTGCAAATTCCCCTTCCCTCTTCCCTCCAGAGAATCAAAAAAAAAAAATCGAGAGGTTCAGCAATGCTCGGATCGGCAAATGCTAACGTCACAGCGTCACGCAAACTTCTGCGGCCAGTTTCGCTATCGCCAATGGGCCTACGCCATCTCCCCATCATTCCACCCCTTCCCCTCCCCCTACCTGCCACCCGCAATAAATTTTCCCCGGCCTGGAATGTCTTTTCATTCCTTACATCATCAGTCCAGCGAGACGAGTCGCCTAAATATTTGAGCAGAGTTCCCGAGTTAAAAGGGACATTTGAAATCCATGGTATCAGGGGACGAGAAACTACTGAAGTCAGAATTCACACCCGTTCACTCTAACCTAACCAGTTAGCTCGCACACTAACGGAGCCCCCCCCCCCCCCCCCAGCATGAATTTCCCCCGATCAACCCTATCGGCCCCGTTCGTGACTTCCTCGACATCCGCACAACCCTTCGTTGTAAGCCTAGTCCATGTTTATTGATTAAGTGATCCGGCAGAGAGGGAAAGAGGGGAGCGACTAAAGGGTGGCCAGCGGGGGGAGGGGGAAGTAATGGAAGAGAAGAAAAGAAAAATAACCCCAGATTCCGAGGATTTAGTCAACACCCGGGACTATTTAGCAGTCATAGAATGAATTACAGCTAAACCTGACCCAGCCGTTCTCGTATTACTCGCAAACGAGGTACGTTTTATCCACAACTACAACTCGGGCCCTCTCGCCATTTCATTCCTTTAACCTCCCCTCACCCCGCCAATGTCTTCTCTCATTCGTTACCCGGGATATCTAGATGAATACTTTGTGACTTGAGTGATTTAATGGAGACACTTTCTTTTATTTTGTCTCCCCCCCCCCTAGTTTTATACTCATTTTCTCGATTAAAATCCCCCCTGATTACAATTTATTCACGGCTAGTTTATTGTGACGGTTCATTTTTTATTTTGGGGCTATTACCGTCGTTTAGGGCAGTCGTAGCACGTGAATTATGAGGAGGAGGTGGTTTTTGTTCGGAGTTTATTTTTGTTGGTTACGTTTTTGTAGGGATTGGGTAGTATTTTTTTTAGAGATTTTTTGGGGGTCAAGGGTTGATGGGATTGGAGGGCTAATGGGGATGCGGGGGGAAAACAACATTATTTCGAATTAAATAATTATTTTTATGGATTGGTTACGGAAGAAAAGGCGAACGAGTAAAACATTGTAAGTTATTATTAAGCTGGGGGAAAAGGGCTTTCATTCACTTTTGACGGAATTTTTCTTCCATTTGCATCGATAAATTGGAAAATTTAATTCTAAGTAGGTCGTGAAGAATCGATCTCCGCAAGAATGATTTCTCGATTTTTTAAAGGAATGACTCGGGATTAGAGGGCAGTCTTTGATGATTCGGGCGATATTAGAATTTATTGAGTGAGTTCATTATTTATTTTAGACTATTATCGTTTAAGCCAGTCATCACTTATGAATAATCTAGAGGGTTTTATTTTTCTTTCAGTTTCAATTTTATTGATAAAATTTCAATGGCCAGATGAGGCGGGTTTTTTAAAAGTAGGAGTTGATAAAGGAGAAGGATTAATGGAGAGATCAATAAAAAAGAAAAAAATCATCAATTAGTCCGTTAAGTCCTACTAAAATAAAAAATTTTTCCCATTATTGAAATATATAATCTTCATGCGCATTGTTCATCTGTTGATTACGTAAAAAAAAATAGCAGCTTTTTTATTCACTTTCCAATCGAGTCTCCCCTTCCCCTTCGTCTCTTACTTCTAATCGCCGCAAGAAATTCACAAATATTTGCGGTAGTGGGATTTGAGATAGTGGAATTGGCCCACATTGAATCACACGCTCCAGCAATTGCTCGCCTTCGGTAAAATTTCCGCTACTAGGCCGATCGTCAGCAAATCCACCCACCTCTTGTATAGACACTTTCCTGGCCAAATGACGCACGGAACCCCACCGAAAACCTCGTCATTTTCAATTAATCCAATTGATTACCCCGTTTGTTTAAAACGGAAGTGCATGAACCCGCTGACGATTACCTGCTCAAACCCCCTCAAACTTGAACCGCAAGACTGCTAGAGGACTGGCCACGCTCCCTCAGAAGTATCACTATCCCAACTTTAACCAATAAGTCCTGCATTATAATCTCTCCCCAATTAATTTATTATTTACCCTCGATTACTATCACGAGTTCCCCCGTTGCCACTTATAAATAACCCAGAGATCTTGATTTTTGTTCGAGCCCACACAATTATTATTGATAACCTTCCAACGACAAAATAACTCCTTACTTTCAAACTAATCCTCTTGATTTGAAACGAATTCGAAACACGAGAAAAAAACCCCTTCAGAAATCGATCCATCATTTTCTCTGGAACTCATATATTTTTCATGCAAACAAAATGTACTCCCTCATATCAATTTTTAATTCATCAATCACAATAACAAAAAATTCAGGCTTTTCCTTCAACTTTCGAATCCCCCCTCCCCCACCCCCATCACAAATGACTCAGACCATTTTCTCTGAACTCATAACGAAGGATTGTTTCCTCCCGACCACAATCTCAATTTCAAAAATCAATGACTCTCCATTCCCCCTCGACTTTCTCCCCCACCTCCTAGATCAACAAGATAAAAATCGATAATCCATACCGTAATTAATTAACCCAAGTCCCAGTGACGTTTAAGAAAGGAAAAAAAAAAACCGCAGCATCACTCGCCGTCGGGTGGGATATATATCACTGCCGCAACTCGTCTTGTTTTTCTCCACATCCGGGGCACAGCGTCGTACGTCAAATGTCAGAAAATGCTTTTTGACGAAATGAATTTTTCGACGAATTGCGTGTACACGCGTGCCAATGTGGCACGATGAGATTGCTCCAAGAGGCGAAAAGGGCGCTCGGGGTGGGAAGGGGGAGGTGGGAGGTGGCGGTTGGTAGAGAATACACGTCAATGTCACGCGATTATATTGTGTAGCACATAATCGTGCTGTTGTGCGGCGTAAAATGCGAACAGGGCCGGCACGTCGATCAATTACAAGCCGTCCGGAGAGCCAACAGCAGATAATAGCAGGAATAACGATCTCTATATTCTGCGTCTCGCCTTGTTTCACTCATCCACCTCGGCATTGTTCTCCCTCTCGTGCTGGCCTATTACACGGCGGTTGTGAATTTTCAACATTTTCACGCGTCAACTCGCGGTGTACTTTTCAGTTAAACCGTTGGAAAACGGTATTACACCTATATAGACCGCAGATGCGGTTTCATAATAACCCTCTTCTCCGTATTTTTCGTTTCTCTTTATTTCATTTTTTTGCCCCCCCTACCTCACCAGTCCCGCCACCTATTTTTCCTCTTTTCTCCTCTTTATCTTCGTTTACGTTCTTTTCCATCTCCTTTAAACATCGCATTCCCGGCTACACTGCGGTACGTGCGATAGGCCGGGGAGGAATTTTCACGCGCACACACGCGCGAGTGTATGTGCATGCACGCGTGCCTGTGTGTGTCGGTGGAAGGAAGTGTTTATGTGGCAACACTTCTTATTTCAACACACGTGGGAAAAGTATAAGCTGCACCAGTTTATAATATATTGAAAAATGGAGAGAGAGAGGTGGGTGAGCTGTTATAAGTGCACGGGACACGTATTTTTAAAGTCACGTATTTCCTGTGCGAAAAAAAAAATACATTGAACGCTGTAACAGTCGTCTTTTCATTGGGAAAATTGTGATCGGCTGGCGTTTCGCAACTGCGTGGGATTGTTGGTTTGTGAGTTTTCTGAGGCTCGTTAAGGGGATTGGGGAGAATTTCGCGTGAGCTCAACAGTTTTTTTGCACACTCGGAGAAAAAAAACAATTAATTTTGGAGAATAGTCAGCCCATTCGGGACAATTATTTTACTCGGGTGGATTATTATGCTGAGTATGACCTTGTACGGAATCGTGTTCAATTAATCATTTTTATAAATTTCGCATTTGCTTTATTCCCCAGTTCTTTAAGTTTAGTCATTATTGAAAAGGTTCGGAGAATTTCAGGACGAGCCTGATTATTCTCTCAAACAATACGGTTGTTATAATTGATATAATATATTGTTTAATCAATATCGCACGAATGATACTCATTTAGAAATAAATTTTCGGAAAAGGAGATAGTTCTCGTAAATGAATATTTGGCAAAAATAATATTTTTTCTATCCAGCGGTTTTCATTTTTTAAATAATAATTGTTTATTTATTATAGGAACTGGAGTAGTTTTGAAGTATAATCGATTGAATTTTCGCAGGATCGAATCGAATACTCAAGTAAAGCGGCCCGAAATTCTTCCGCATTTCTACTCAACCAAATTTCAGTCCATCACATTTGCAACGAACCGTGAAATTGCTACAGATATGTGATTTGTTAGGCCAGAAAAATAGTTAAACGCTGGGGGGCATATCAGTTGTCAAAAGTATATTCATTGCACTTGAAATGCATTTTTCCACCAATTCATGGCTCACCAGTTTCATTGAATGTGTTGGTTTTAATAGTTCAAAAAGTCAGTGTACCCAACCACTAGTTTTCCTTTCGACATAGTTTAAAACGAGTTTAAACTCCCTCTCGGCACTTTGAACTATCCGAGGGGAGGGGAGGGGGGGGGGATGAAAAAGACGGGGAAATTGCCTGGTGAGAAACCGATAAATGTCACTCTAATTTTCGAATGTGGCTTTTATGAATGTGTCACGCAAGATTTATATTCACAATGGCCAACAATTATGTACGACCATAACGACGAATAGTTGAAACACTCGAGAGAGAGGCTTTTCAGTCATTCGGCCGTTCAATTTGAATGAAAAAATAAAAAAAAAACAGAAAAATATACGAAAAAATTGTACAGCTGAGGCACGTCTCGGCTCTCGCACTCAACTCCACTCATTCATCCGCCCAGAAAATCCCCTGCCATCAACAACGTGAGTTAGAATCATTCCTCATACTCACATAAACACTCTTATCCCAATCGTCTGTCATAAACACTTCTTTGTTCATCTTTCGTTCACCCAAATGTTCAATCCACCTCGCGTTTTATTTAGTCTAGACTTCAGCTATAATTTTCCCAATGCCAACAAACAAAGCCACTCTTTCACACCATTCTTTTTTTTTTTCCACTCATTACTCGAGAATATTTTCACATGAGTGGACAGGATATCTTGAATCAGTCTCATGAAATTTGCATATGCTAAAAATAAAAATTGATATAAGATAGTGGGCAGTTATTTTTTTATTGCGCTCTGTTAATTTTCATTGCACTGAAACAAAAAAATTTTATTTCGTCAATAAAATATTTTTGAAGCAAGAATTTAAGTGACTTTAATTGGCAATCTGTTCAAAAATCGGAAAATATGTACAGGATAATAAATGAAATAATTTTTATAGTACAATTACCGGGATATAAATATTGAATAGCTATCAGTTATTCTGTTCCTCACACTCCGGATGATTTGATATTAATGAAATATTTTGGTTCACTTAATTAAATTATTTGTCATTATGTTTCTTCGTATAATTAAATAATCCGAATATTCATTGCACGTGGAAGACTTCGTGAGCCGCGACGTTTGTCATATTTTTGACGATGCTATAATAGCCAAGCAATTATATTTTCAGAAGCTCGTTAATTAGTTATGTTCCCATACGAGAGTGGACTGAATATATCGATTGTTTCTCATCAAACGCGGACATCTATTTTTATTACAAATTAAAATAATAAGTGAAAATATTTTATTTCTGATTTTTATCTGGATCTTTCCATTTGTAATCGGATACCACAAATAAAATCCTACCATTTTATTTTGCACGTTGCAAATGAATTTTTATTAACTCATAATAATCGCCAGTTAAATAACAATTTGTTCACAATTTCGTCGGTTATATATTCGCTTCCCTGCGAGCTTTTTGAAGTGGCGAGCTGCATTGAATTTCTGTAAAGCCATTAAACAAAACAACAGTCTTTCCAAATTATTAATGATTTCTTCTATTTTTTATTTTCATCGAAGAGTAAAAAGGCAGAGCTCGCAGAAAAAAAATAGCCCCAACATATGCTCCCCAATTTCATTATTGCGGAACTAGGGAATTATTTTTCTCTTTCAATTTTTTTGGGTTTCAACGGGAGATAATTACGAACTGCTAGAAGCAATAAAAAATAGATAAATAAATTTATAAATGTCGTCGATTTTTTTATCAACTCTTTATATTAAATTATTATCTTCAAACGTTCATGTTTTTTTTTTGTTGAAAATAAATAAAAAAATACGACTTTTATTCATCATTTCATTTGTTCCCATTCAAATATTTCGTTTCAATTTATCACTCAACCCCCGAATTTCCATTAAATTGACACATATTTAAAATTCAATCATAATGATCATCCATAAAATCAAACTACATCCTGAGTTATTATCATTATCTGATGTAATATACCATTAAAACATAAATAATTGAAACGTGACGGATGGTCAATAATCGATAATTCGTGATGCATGCCTCTACTTTTCCCCTAAAAATATAATACGATACAGGCCATTGGGTAATATGCAATTTGAGTAGGCAGGTAGCACCAATAATTTTGAGAACGTTGATATACATGTGGTGTATATATTCGAGGCCTGGCTACCAATCTCATGACTATTCATAAAGCAATTTGGCGAGAGCCATCAGCGTCCTCTTAATCTTCACAGAATCAATAAACTTCCACCTCGTTCGCTTGCATTTCCGATCAATCAGGTGACAGGGAGCGATAAATTAACTGGCCCGGACGATTTGTAAAGGTGAGGCACACCGAGTTGTCTTGTCAGCGAGATAAAATAGCCGCTTCGGTGGTTTGTCTTCCGTGAAAAAAGTCTTTCGAAACACTTGCCTAGAAAAGTCCCCTCTCATTAGGAAATTTTTGTGTCGTTAACTGAGACTTTTATCATTTATTTCATCATTTCAAAAGTCGCGCCGTCTAAATTTCGACCAATGCGTGTCGTTATTTCTGGAACTCCGTGTCATCCCAACTGAATCCCAGCAGCCATACGGTAGCCATTACGCGTTAGTTCCCCTCGTCACCCGTCGTCTGTGAAGTCGAAGTATTTGATTCGCTCTCGTCGAAAAATCCATTAAAAAATCTGTATAACTAAGAGGCCTCACTCCGTTCCCTCTCCTCCCTGGGTGGCATTTGCGATTAAAGACGAACAATGGAAATGAGAACGGGTTAGGCAAAATTTATTGACGTAAAACTTAAAAACCCATCAATTGCTCCGCTCAACGGTGGCTCTACATGGAATTTTCCGCTGGTTCCCACTTGCAATCGCGATAATAATGGCAATGGTTAATGATTTCTAAAAACATTTTTATCTCTTAAAACTCATTTCGTAACAGCTCTTAATTAAGCCTATCAATTTATTTTTTATTACACTTCTTTACGACTCAGCAAAAAATCTGTTTAGAGCCGGACTTCTCAACTTAATGACCATGTTCTATTTCCCAGCACTTTCGATGATTATTATGACTTGTAGCCCACCTATATTTGTTATTATGACCCTTATGACTGTTATGGCCGTCCGGATGATTTGATCCTTGTCATATGAGACTCTAAAATTTTTTTTTGCGTCCAAAAATTTCAGGAGTCGCAAGGGTCATTGTAGCGAAGTGGCGCTGGCGGCGTGAGTGGATCGGGGAAGGAGGAAGTAAGAGGAATTTAGTAAATAGGGAGAAGAGAAAATTGCACTTTTGAGAGGGGAAAAAAATTAAGCTTGTCTCTAACAATATTACCTCCATCCTCTTAATATTATTAATAATTTTGACACCTGTAATGTGATATGCTATTATGTAACGAGGTGGAGAAATTTGAGGCGAAATGATCACTGGAAGAACCGAACAGGTCCCCCTGAATTCTTCACAAATCCCAACGAAAATTAATTGTGCAACATGTATCATTTGTAGCATTTTGTAACTCGTTCGTACACAAGCGCATTCGTATTGACTGACGAACGATGATTATTGTGGGTCCTAATGGCCTCGGGGGTTTATTCAAACTGGAACACTTTCACTGCTCCGGTATAATATCCGTACACATTCCGCCCGTATAACCACTATGCTTTATTACAGTCGCGGTTTCCAGTGGGAAAAATAAAATGCTCGGGTTTCTTTTCTCCTTCGTCCGCTTGGCATTCCCGTATAGTTCCAGGATTGACAATGATATTTTTGTGAGGAGAAAAACAGCTTTTTTGTCGCTCTCACAAGCGTTTTACATAATTTCACATTAATTGTGGTATCCTCAATTTTCTTTCAATTAAAAAAACGGAAATTAATGTTTGTTCATGAAATAATATAGTATTAATTTGAACTAATATATTTATGATTTTTCTTTCATGCAAAATTGAGAAATGCAATCGCGTTAATTGCGATCTACGGTAACCCCGGCCTATATTGAACATTAAAAATTTTAGTTATAGAATAATTAAGCTACAATCAATGCGAGATCCGATTAATCGATTATTTCACTTTAACCGATTAATGCGTACTCGATAATTATTCTGTGATAATCGACGTGAACAAAAAAAGAAAGAATAAAAATTATAGCGAAGATGTAAACACTAGTACTCAATACTCTAACAAATCTTTGAATATTCGCGATATCATTCGCCAGACGTTCAATATACGGGTCGCAAAAAATTCCTTACCCCACGCTGGGTCGGAAAAGTCACTTTTCCGACCCATTGAGATAAAAAATGCTGTGCATAAATCGCTAAAAAAAATCTTTTGCGGCACTCCACATTAATTTTTAAAGAACTCCAAAGAAGTGAAAATTCAGTGGAGTTGAAAATTCCCATTTATTATCAATTTTAAAAAACCCTTAAGTAAACTTGAAATGGAACTGATACTTTTTCTCCCACCAAGTAGTGTGAACTTCGGTAATTCTTCCACGATTGTTGGTTTTTTTTTATCGTCAAATAAAAATCTATGATTCCAGCCACATTGAATTCCCCCATCTCATTTAGGTTTTTCCTTTTATCACATTTTCCATCGCTATTTTTTTCACCACCAGGATTTCACAAAGACCCAGCACCAAGTTGTATATTTTTATTGTCCCGAGTCAACGTGGCGTGACAGGAGTCGCCGGTACTCGATGTACTGGAACCATCGGCAACGGAGGAAGGGGAGGGTGAGGGGTTGGGGGGTTGGAAGTCGACAGAGTGCCGCCACCAGCAATTCTAACAAAACACACATACGATTCGACACAATGTGTCGTTTCACAGTATAAAGTCGTATGTGGCTTTTCTCCCTTGCGTCGTTTCACCTCTAATATCCCTCACCGTAATAATAATATATCGACGTACCAGTAAATTCACTGTGTATCACGTACGTATACGTAGAATTTTATTTGGGCTTTTGTATTTGTGACTAACCAGCAAAAGCATCACCCTTTGTTTTCATCTCCTATCCCCCTTATTCCCTCATTCTGATGAAAGTTATACCGTACGTGTGTACCCGACACACGGGAGAAGTATCAGCCACGGGGGTATACATATTCGTAATTCGCGTCAGCGGACGTTGGGATTTATGAGCTTTCAAAATGTCGAGCCATGGGGTGTAGATATTGTCGTTTAAATACCGCGGCCACGTCCACAGCCGATTATAACGGGCGTTATAACGATATGCCTATATTGTTCAATCTATTTAACACGTTGTATTGGATTTTGTTACTTTATGAATGGAAGATTGTTGCACTAATCAGCGTGATTGAACAATTTAATAGTAAATGGAGTGATATCATTTCAGAGAAATTGCCAGAAATTTTTGTATTGACAGATTTCGCGAAGAATTGAGGGATTGAATTTTTTGGGGGGAGGAGGGGGGAGATTGGGGGGTATTTTCAAGGGCAGAAGTGACAGTAGTTTTAATACAACAGAGATTTTTTTTTATGAATCAATTGGAACTATTGGGAGATGATCGAAAAATTGATTAGAGGTTTCGAATATTTTCATTCCAATTTTTTTCATTCAAAATATTATTCTTAATTAATTTTCATTTGGGCTTTCAGTTGCATCTCCATTATTTATTAACTCAATTCACGTTGAAATCAGTCATTTTGAAGCAATAAAATCATTGAAAGTCCGAAAATTATCTCACGCCAGACTCGCATCCGAAAAAATTGATTTTATCTCGAAATAAATGTTATTATTCAATTAAGAAGTTCTCCCTCACGAGAAAATGCATTATCCGTTCAAAACTTCATCAATTGAGGATTGATATGCGTCTCGTCTCACAAGAGGCTCACAAATTTGAGGCACTAGTTCATTTACTCTCTCGTTACTGCACACCACTCACGTATCGATTACGGGAGAGCTTGGAATTCAACATTTGCGACTGTTAATCCATCCCATAGCAATCGTGGTACTTCAGCTGGGTGTAGGGAGGAATGAAAGTGGAGTACCTTTCAAGTGGATTGCGATATCGAGTGTGTGACCATGCAGGATGTCGTTACTTGGATAATGCCCATAGATTGCTATACAGGACCTATAGCATGGAATCTGTGAACTCTGACCATTTTCAACATTACAGAAGTGGAAAAGGTGAGAATAATTGCGAGTTACTTATCATTTTCACCCTTTACTGCAATTTTCAATTCTAAACAGCTAACAAATTTTGTTCTAAGTTTCCTAAAAAATTCGAGGAAATTTGTCAAATGAAAATTCCCGACTTCATCGGAAAATCAATGAGAACTGAAAATTCGGATTTATCCGCACCTGAAAAGTGAAAAAACTCCGGAAAATTCAGTCGAAGGTATTCTCAAATTGTCGCAACAATGATATCATTATAATTACTAAATAGAATTTTAAATTTTAGTTAATAATCGTTTCACTTATTAATTCTAGAACACTGAGGAATTTTCGTCTTGAAATAACTCAAAAATCTGTAAAGTCATTCAAATAAGTGAACCCTAAAATTGCACGGCTCTTTTACTCCCAATTCACTGAAGATAAGTGTTAAACAATCCATGAAATTTCCTTTTTTCCTAGCAATATACTCCCCCAGAAAATGCCAAAATAATTGTCTCCCTCCTATCCCTCCCGAGATCAGAGAAAAAAAAAATACCTCATCAAATTCAATGTCACCTGATGACACATCACCACCAAAATCAAACCTTCGTTCCGTCTCATTCACCACCGCAGCTTGTCTCCCCCAATCTCACCATTAGATTTGGCCACCGAACAAGTGAAGCCCCGACTGGGACTGAATGCGGGACTAGCCGCAGAAGCCGAAAAAAATAGAGAGAAATATCGTTGTGGCTCGATAGACACGTCGCGAGGGTGTCTCGTGAAAAGGGGAAATTACAATCGTTGATAACGAGACTTTGATAAATTAAATGCATTCAGAATGTTCTGTTCCAAGTTTCCCTCGGACAAAAAAAAACTGAACGAAGAGAGAAGAGCGAACGAGGTCCTTGGTCCGAGTGATGACCGCATGCAAAGTTCAAAAGAGAGAGAGAAAAAAATATATTCTCCTCACAGCGAATAAATACGTCCTACATTCGTGATCCCTTTTTTCCCCCATTCTATGTTTTAATTACAGCGAATTTAATGCCTCGAAACATACATATATACAAATCCTTTTTTGCTTCATTTGAATTCGCGTTTCTTTTTTTTTTATCATCTTCTTTCTTTCCCGCGGGCAAAATGTTGCGGCGTAAATTACATCTGAGTGTATTCACCGCGGAATGTTTTCGCCGGCTTGTGAATCGTGGAAAATATAATTTGAAAAAGCCCCCGCAGACCGCACTGTTAATGGTCTACGCATGTAATTAGGTAATTACCCAGTGAGATAGCAGTGAAAATATAGGAACAAAAGGCCGAAGCGAATTTCTTTATTTTCATTCACTGGAATGAAGAAAATATAAAGCATTCAGTGAAAATTGTGAAGGGCTCTGCACACTGGTCTTTTTCTTTTTTGCTCCCCCTGCTTCTTTCCTTACAATTTCGTACTATCTAAAAAGCTCAAGGTTCATTGGGCAAATTACAAGTATCGAAGTTATCTTTTAACAAAGTGTACGAAAGAGAAATCACTCCGTGGGAGACAGAGCTCTCACTCCATCCGCTTTCACCTCTCTTTGTCTCTCTCGGCCTTTTTTTTGTCTACTCTGCTTGCAAGCACAGGATTTACGCTCTGTTGCATTGAGGAAAAACTTTTCAACTTTGTGCGCTAACTTGTTCGGATCAGGTCGCCCGAATTTAGGTGAGGCAATGGGAAAAATAAATGGAATGGATGAAAAATGTACGCGTTAGTTTGCGTATAATTTTACAGCTGATCCATTTGTTTCCGACTTCACTGGTAGAAATTTCTTGACAATTGAGCAATGACTCCATTTCAATATTTTATAAGAGAAAATTCAGTTACATGAAAATTATTTCGGCAAATTGTCCATGGGAGCTGGTAATAAATCTAAGAAGTCAAGAAAATTACATCGCTGATGTTTCAGGTGTCCCGTGCAATGAGTCCCGTTGAATAAATTTTCAATTAATTAAAATTGATAAAACGTAATTGTTTAGAATTTTCATTTTCTGACAGTATTAAATAGAATAATTAATAAACCATCTATTTTAAATTCTATCTAAATAGTTAGACCGCCAGGAAAGTAGGCCTTGAACCTCGTTTTCACGTTAGCGACTTCTGGAGGGCGGAGGATGGACTTTTGGCGACACGAGGGGCTTCTAAGTAGTACTGGAATTTCCTGAGGAGTCGAATGGAGTCGGTCCGGGTCGACTATCTCCTTTAGTTCTCGAGAAATTGTTGAAAACCGACCTCACGGACTGCGACGGCCGCCGGACGAAAGGGCCTTTGGACCTCGTTTTCACTTTGGCGACTTCTAAAGGGTAGGAAATGGACATTTGACGACACGAGGGGTTTCTAAGAAGATCTGGAATTTCTTCATGAGTCGAATCAAGTCAATCTGGGTCCGCTATCTCTCTTAGTCCTCGAGAAATTGTCGAAAACCGACATTACAGTTTTAGACGATCGCCAGAAGAACCGGCCTCTGGACTTTGTTTTTGTTCCAGCGGCTTCTGGCGGGCGGAAAATGGACTTCTGACGACACGAGGGGTTTCTAAGTAGATCTAAAAATCCCCGAAGAGTCGAATCTACTCGACCTCGACCCGCTATCTCACGTGATTCTCTCGAAATCCTCAAAAACCAAGTCCACCCTCACTCCCAGACCCCCGAAATCCCTCAATTTCATTGACTCCAGATTGATTACACGTCAGAATGGCGCCGTGCCTACGGCAGCAAGTATTCTCCCCGCAAATCGATGAGAAATGTATCATATCCATCATCCATTCATCAACCACAATATTTATTTATTTCAAGCATTCTCCCCCCAATATCCGTCGTTATCAAGTGAAATTTTGATCCTCCAAAGCTCACTGGCACACATCAGCCGCCCACTCGATGTTCATCCCCTCGACATTTTTTTTGCGACCTTATCCCCCCCCCCCCGGCCTTTTGGGCGTTTAAACTTCTCTTCTTCGTTCAGTAGCTGTTCGGCTCGCTCCTCACTTGGCCCTAAGGTGGTTTTTGCCGAGCACGCTTGCAATTTCTGATGCGTCGCGACTTCTGCATCAATCTTCGTTACCAGTCACTGGGAAAAAATGGACTTAATGTTTTACCAGGCCACTTCGTCTTTCCACCATGTCTCCCCTACCTCCCTCTCTACCCCTCTCCCGCGCCACCCGCCATACGAGAGAAGAGTTTTCGGCATTTGGATTTCTCATCTCTCTTTTGCGTGTTCAAAAACTGGCTATCGGCCACTCAGTTGCGCCTCACAACAACGCGTTGTACTTCCATAACGAACGCCGAAACTATGCGCATCCCATTTACGATTAAATTAATTCAGCAATTTGATTTCTTCACGTTGAACAAGGGAATAATATATTGTATCGTCTCTTGTGCCGCCAAATTGTTTGGCAATAAAGCGTTTTGAGAATTACTGAAGTATCGAACAACAGTTGATGTATAACACGGGTACAACATAAAACGTAAAATGAGATTTTGAATTGATTGTGGACCCGGCCCTCTTAACCTTATGCGTCGAATCTCAAACGAATCCATCGGCGATGGTATTTTTCGTTGCGCTTGTAATTTATGACAGTCAATGGGGAATTTCAGTTGATAAATAGTCAGCAATAGGTCAAGTGAAGTAACGATAGCAAAAAAAATTGGGGAATGCAATTGATGGATATTAGTGGGGATAATTTGAGTTCATACCTGCGGAAGTTATCGTTGATGTGAATTGTACGGAATTAAAATCTCGTAATTCACGGCCAAAATGATAATTGAGTCAGTTGGGAGATTTAATTACTGTGGCAATTATTTGTTGAGCAATAGAAATATGAGGCAGACCCGCAAATATCGTACCGAAAGAATGCCTCGGCTTGAATTATTATTTGCTATTTCGATAACATTTCTAGGGATTTCATAATTGAATATATAAAAATCGATATATTGGATCAATTGAACGTGTTTTCCGTTCAAACAATAATATCTGTAACATAATTAATAATTGCGATTCAAGTTATAGTCATTTCGATCTCCACAAGTTTAGAAATATCCGAAATAGAGAAATATATAGTTTATAATACAGACAGAAATATTACAATTTCGTCCCGGGATGTGCTGATCTCCCGTGGCCAAATGAAATTAATATACAATATCCCCAGAATTAGAATTCATTCATATGAATCACAGAGCAATACATAAATGTCATTTGCATATACTCCATGCGCTACTGCTGATAATTGTTAAATATAATTCATGAGTAGCCAGGTAAACAATTTATTAACAACAAACCTTCACTCTTAACTTGTGAGCACAAGGAGGTCGCCTCGGAGTTAATATAAACATAAACAATGGTTTTGGAGAGAAAGAAGAGGTTCTTTCATTAGGTGACGAACTTTGTTTTGGCCTTTGTGACCAGCATTTAGTCTGCTGGAGTAGTTCGTAGGGAACAACAAAGACTTCCCCTTGCGATATTAATCAAAATTGAATGGAAAGACAGTCACTGGGTTATTAATTATTCTGTAACCCAGTTCTAAAATGAATATTTTAAATATTAATATAAAAAGTGATGGGTTGGCAAGTGAAGGGGCCTCATCTAACTCACCTGAAATGAGCGAATGCCAAGTTGTTCTGCAAATAGTCTATATACCTATAGTTTTTAATTAATTAACTGTCATGTGTCCAGACTGAATGCAAAAAGTCATTTGATATCATTCATTTCTTTATATTACAAAAGTAATTATTAATTGACCGACATTAATTATTAATTGACGCATTGCAGTATACCTTACTAATAAAACCGAACAATGCAAATGGGGAACGAAATTGTATATAAACGAGTAAATATTCGTCATGTGATGTCCGTGAAATGAGTAACTGGTGGGTAATATAATTTATTTGTTCATAGAAAATTATGAAATATCAGGACTATCAATTTTTTTAGAAAATAAATTCCTCCAGATGACGAAGTTCCTAATCGACTTATGGAGATAAGAGTCAGAAATCTAATTAGTAATTGAATCGATGACATTATTATTGTTCAGAAAAAAGATGTGCAATTTATCCGACAGTTGTAAATAAAACAATTGTCACAAAATTTCTATGAAATCTGAGTAATCCGCTATTCGTCATTTGGATTAAATCCATTAGTCGGTCATTTCAACTATCGCAAACATCAGATGTAACTAATGCATATAACATTGTTGACAACGTAATAACAGGCTCTCGAGTGTTAAAAAAATCTGTCGTATAAACTCGTGCATTTTCCTCATTAGAGGTTTGTTAAATGAGTACACGGCGAGTGATGATGTAAATATAACTCTACATGGAATACATGCAAATGACATTTATGTATTGCTCTGCGATTAATATCAATGAATTCTAATTCTGTCGTTACTGTATTGAAATTCCATTTGGCCAGGGGAGATCATCACATCCTGAAACTGAATGCAAATATTTCTATCTATATTATCAAATAAATCTCTCTCTATTTGGAAAATTTCTAAACCTATGGAGATCGGATTGACGATAATCTGAATCATAAATATTAATTGAATTCCAGATATTATTATTTCGAGAACCAAAACCCGTGCAATTTATCCAATAAATTTATTTTTCTATCTAAACTTATAAAATTCTCAAAAACATTTCCAAAGTGAATAAATTTTCATTTTGTGCGTACATTATAACATTTTTATCCTCTACAATCTCCCTATTTTTCCCACGATAATTTATATAAAAATTCCCTTTGAACTAGCAACAAAAATCGCCACATATCTTCGAAATCTGATTCATTCCCTCTTCACCTTTTTCAATTAACTCCACCAGTCGCTCATACCCCGAGGAGAAGAAAAAAAAATCCCCCCCGCCCCACGGGTCGCCAACCGCTGACAATTTAACTGTCAGAAAAAAAAAATCTCATTATGAACTTCCCATCGTAAAGTAAAAAGGGGCAAGCCCTGACGATGACTCCGGAGTTAATCGAATTTCAACAAACTATCTCCAGCAAATCTTAGTTGTTCCCAGCCAACTTAACTCCCACTGTATGCTCAAATATCTGAGCTTAGGAAGCACGAAAGTGGTTTGGGGGATGAGTTTCCACAAGGCTTCCATCGAGTTTTTGGGGCGGCTGGAGTGTCGCACAGAGACTCAAAGTTCACTGCTAGTACGGGACACGAGTGGTGTATACCATCAACGGCAGACGGATACTGAGGACCAGTGAGAGTCAACTTTGCACACACATTGCCATTGAGTTGTTGGACGGCTGTGAGCAGCGAACCGTTGGAAGCTGGGCTAGACCTGGCGGCACGGCCGGAGGGAGCGGGAGAGACGGGGGGAGATAAGGGAGCTAGTTCCGCGCACAAATTCGTTTAACGAGAATGCATCGGCCCAGCGAGAATCGAACGTGACGAATGCACCAAAGTTAGTTCTCTCTGCGGTACATCATCGTTTTTCGTACGACGTGTGACCCTGACACACATCATAAATCAAATATTTCCGATTCAATTTCCCTCGGAGATTGTATTTTCTCATGATTTTAAGAAATTCGTTTACGACAGACGTGAATGGAACACTTAACAGGTCCGATGGATTTTTATTTGAAAGAGAAATAAAAGCTCGTTTAGGATTGTAAGACGAGGAAATGTCGAGACCACTTCAGTTGAATTGGATACCAACGACTCGACAGTTGAGGGATTCAATTATGACTTTGTGGGTAAATTTTTCTGGTTAAATGGACCTTGTTATTTACTCTTTGATAGAGTTGATGTTGATGGTTGAAAGAAGTTTATCCGTTCGGCTTTTTAATTTTAAAAAATCGGGAATATTTTGCGATTGTCTGGGATCGAGAAGTTTAGGTCTAGTTTACTTCTCTTCCTCTTAAATTTTAATTTCACTCATTCGTCCATTACCCAGGTAGGAACGAATGATGGACACAATGATCGGGTTCGATCCAGGATTGACAAAGGTCTGGTTCGATACCCCAGCCTGGAGCAGCCATGCTGTCCCAATCCTCAACCAAAGCTTGATTATGTTGACGACCCATGCTTGAGTCAATATTTCATTCAACAATAGAAAGAAGCTTGATTCAAGGTTGGGATACCAGCCTAGACGTCATATTTCGTTTCAGTCTTGTTCCTATCCTCATGGCGGACTTGTCCTACCTGGGCAACAATTATCACTCCCCGTAGTATTAATTATTATGCAAAAAAACTGATAATCATTCTAAATCCACGGAAATAGTAAAAAAAAATTATTACCAATTTCTGCCTCAAGATTCTACGCCACCTCGAAGACCGGAAAGAAGAATATGCTCGCATTTTGCTCACTGTTTCACGAAAGCTTGTTCTTCCGTACGCTACCAACGTGTTTCACTCTCTCTCCTCTCCACCTCGTCTCTCTCTCCGTTATTCACCAGCGAACCGAACCCATCCCAATACACAAACACACGAGTACGTGCAACCTCAAATGATGAGGTAGATATATTCCATATTCAAGGTATATACTCACCTTGGTAACTCGGTTGAGTTCGCTCGACTAACGCGGACACACCCTTTCCCGCTTGCATGCTGGAGATTAGGAGAACTTGGGCCGTACGTACTCCACAGGCTAAGCGAAATATTCCAACTAGCACGGCGCAAACCGCCTGCTCGAATACATCTACTCGGGTCACTGTCTCTTTCTCACTGGAGCGCTTTTACTTCGGCCTCTTCACTCTATTCCCGCACTCAACTGCATGCACTGGATGGGTCTCTTCCGAATATCACCGTTTTGCCGGGAATGAGGCGCATTTCATGAGAACGTTGATAATTCCGCCTGAAAATTTCGAGACTTCTTGCTTCTGTTCATGTGCATTACACACGTGGATAATTACGGGATTTTCCAACTTTTCAAGATTTTTTTTTTCTTTCTTGACTTAAGTGGATCCTCCCTCTTCGAGGTTTCATGCGAAATGTTTAATAAATCAAACAGACTTCCGGGGGATTTTTTTTTTCTTATTTAATAGCAAGAATTATTGGAGATTCGTTTTCAATTACTTAGATTGTTCTCCTTCTTTTTTTATTTTGAAGCAATAACATTTGCTGTGTCAATATTAGTCCTTATATAAATTATTTATGAAGAGATTGATTTATAACTGCAAAATTCAGTTTTTTTTGTCGTGAAATTTCGTATTTTCAATGCCAAAATTCATTGAAATTTGCATGAGTTACACATTAATTTATTAATTGGCCATTTACAGTTGAGAAAATCTGAAAAATTTCAGTTGTACTGTAATGATGATAATAATTACGCGTTACTGGGAAATTTTTAGCTCCCAATTTTCAACCTTCCAATCAATTTGTTAATTTACCCTCAATTGCCCAAAAATATTTACTCATTCCTTCAGCAAGTATTTAATTATCAAAATAAAGGTTATGTATTTCTTTAACAGGCAATTTTAAAAAATACACTCAACCTTAATTGGATGAAAATCATTTGGCTCATATTGCCCCTCGTTTCGTCTGTAATTCAACACTGATTTCGAATACAAACGCTCACATGTCAACGGATTGGGTTCGCCATGGTATTTTGCCCAGGTAACAAACGCAGGCCATACCAATGGAGAAAGATGAGATTGGCGCATTGGGTTTTGAAGTGGAACACTAGTTCTGAACCAATACCCAACAGGTCATTATATTTTAATGCATCTGGAGATCGAATGTCGCGTGGGTGCAATTTTTCACCACTTCTTTCAATTTTCATCCAAAAATCCATCAAATTTTGAATCAAATAATTATAAAAAATTATTCAATGAAAAATGTTCTCCCGAAAAACTTTCTACACTGAAATAAATAATAAAGGAAGCTCTACAGAAAAAATTATATTCGATATTTTGATTAAAAAAGTGTCCATGTCGAAGCTGTAAAAATCCTCATTAAAATAGAATAATCGGAAAGCCAATAAAATTCTCTAGATTTTCCCAACAAAATTATTTTCGCACGTGCAACAAATGAATGGGAATTTCTCATTTTTTTTTTCACCTCGAAGACAGCTGCATCCATTATACAAATACTAAAAAATTCTCACCAGTTCAGTACAACTAACAATCCATAGTTGAGATGTGAACGAGCCATTTGATGAGTTAACAAACCTTGGCACTCATTTAAAACCTCGCGAGGAGGAAAAAAAATCCCGTTAAGCTGTTGTTTTCGCACGGATTGAAGCCACACCATTTGATTCATGAAGATAGTACATTCGCATGCTCGACTTCAGAACAGTTCGGTCTTACTAATTAGTGACTCGTCGAGGCCTCTAACAACACCTCGTGGTTAAGTGTAAATTTTCAAAATCTCGAAAGTAAGTGAGACAGATTGAGCGAGGAATGGCTGGGAAAAACATGAAATAACAGAGACAACAATATTTTCACGGGCAAGACATTGTCCTTGCTCAACTGGTCACGCGAGATTCAGAGGAATCCATTATGCATCATTTTTTACGGTATTTCTTGTTCTCCCTCTCCCCCTTTGAGAACGATCAATCTCATACCAGTACCTCGAGGTATTCTCCTCAAGTCAACATTTTTTCCCCCCCGTCAATAAAGTCAATCACCATTTTTATTCCCATGTCTATTAGTTTTTTAGTCGCGTATTTCTTTCTCTCATTCGTACACAAACATCTCCGGAGTTTCGCCTGGACAAAGATTCGATCGGTTTCTTTGCAATTTTTTATTCGCTCTCTATTGAAAAATATAGAATCATACAAACGATTGTTGTTGGCGTTATTTCTTGGGCGAACATTCGATGAATGTCCTTAGTATTTATTGGCCTTTTTTTTCCCTCTCATAGTAAAAGACGGGAAAGTGTAAATAAAGGTCGGAAAATTTTGTACATTATTCGACGTACGACATTCAATTGAATTTAATCATAAAATATCTCAGCTCACTGATAATTTTGCCAAATCTCATCTCTTTTGTCAAATTGTCATCTAACCAAGAGTCAACCTTCTAAAGAATGTAAGCAAATTTATTTTCAATTTACTTTAAATTTATTTAAAAATTTTATATAATTCCATCTGACGAGATTTTCATCCGTTACGTAGTTCTAAATTTGCCAATAAAAATAAAGAACACCCATACCAGTCGCGAAATCGACCAGAAATCGGTCGGAAGATCATCAGTTGAGAGCCGAAACGATTTCGAATTTCACCGCTTTTTATTACTATTTCTCCCGCCCTTTTAATCTAATTTCATTGCCATTTATTTTTTTTTCCCCATCCTCACCCCTCGCCAACCCCCCCGAGCTGCTTACCATTGGAATGATTTTATGCGACCCTAAATCTTTCGCCAACGGATTAATGATTATTCCCGTAATGATTTTCGGGGTCTCGAGTGGTTTGGCCACTCTATTGTCTAACTCACCACTGGGAATTTCTCAGCGGACAGAGAAATCCTCCACCTCGAGAGCCCGTTGTATAGAAGTGGCCAGTGGTTTCGGCGGGCCAGTGGGAAGACTTGTCCGCAAAATGGGCCTGGACTATAACTTATGCGACTGTCGCACGGGCCTTTTGTGCCAAAGGGGGGCTTTTGGTCTCCAGTGAATCTGTGTTTGCACCGCCACATCCACCTCCACCTCCTCGCCCACCCTCTCGCTGGCTTTCCGGCGTGCACTCCTCCTCTCGCTGTATAACTACATTATACTTGTATACTATTATATCACTGTGTGTATTTGTGTATCAAACCGTGGACCCAGAGATAAACCAATCCGCCAAGTGCAATAATATAATGGACCGTGTCGACGATACCTGGGGGGATTTATTTCAAATTGTTTATGGCACCGTAGATGATCGGTTACATTTTCGAAACGTTGTATATACGAGTCATTGGCGAATCACAAATTATTGTTTTCTTTTTTTTTATTTTTTATTCGTACGTCCAGTGGGTTTGTACCTTTTGTTTATACTTTGGGATTTCTTGGGAGGGGAGAACGATGAATAATAATGGGATTCAATGAATTTTGCATAACTGCTGAGAGTCTGTATGATTTTTTTGTGGAGTGAACAATAATGACAATCAATTCTACAAAAATCATTGCGTCTAGAAAAATGAGTGATTTGAATGAAATAAATCAATTTATTTGAACAGTTCAAAAAATGGGGTTTTCGATTTGAAAAAAAAAAATTGAGGGTTTGGTGAGATTAAATGAATGTTTTTTTTATTGTTAATCAATTTTTCGTCCTCACTTATTTTTGAGTTCACTCATCTGTTGAGGTTGATTGTCGATAATGTTAAATTACTTGGACTCACGGCCGCAATTTTTAATTAACCGTGAAAATACAGAAAATGAAAATAGTATTTTTGAATTGGATAATTAAAAAATGGCGAACGCTGAACCCGTAATATTTTATATAATTACGTCTCTCAAAGGTTGCTCATCTTCTGGATCGTTAATTTTAGGGCATTTCTGATTGTTATTATCTAATAAACATTTTATTTTCTCAATGGGAAGCATTCGTGGTTCATCAAAGGCTGTGGTAGCACTCCATCTCAATTTTTTTATCGGTAAAATGATTTTCTAATTATTTTCAGTTCTTCAAGCCTCAAAATTATTTTACAATGTTAAGCAGTTGCCGGAGAGGCGTGGGCTGAAGATAAGAAAAAAATTGAAAGTGAATAAAGTCAAATTAAAAAGGCCGAGGAACAGTAATAAAAAGCATTGAAATTCGAAATCGCTTTGTCTCTCAACTGCTGATGGTCCGAGGACCGAAGCGGTCCCCGCACAGGTCTTTTCTCCTGGTTCTTACGTCCTACGTCGGGCAAATGTGGTAGGGGTAATGATGGATAGAGGCAATTAAGCGAAGCGAGCCGCTCTGGATCGCTTCACGAAGGCTATGCTCCCCTTTTCCCTCGGTTTATCCCTTCTACTTTGAAACTCCCTTTAACTCTTCTCTATCTTCTTCTCGATACACCTCACCTCGTCTCCTCCTGTGTTTGCCATCACGCTGAGAAACATATACCCTGACATTCAAGTATAGTTGGTGGTGTCCACTGGATCGGCAACTCAAGGCCTCTTTTCCTCTTTCTCCCTTCCTTCTCGCTTCTCGTGTCTCGTTGAGATTGGCAAAATATTTGAGATCGTTTCACGGTGATTTGGAAAACATTGGACGTTTATTTAGCGGAAAGTGTAACCCATACAAAAAAATTAGATTTTTTAAAAATTTGATAACTGAAAATATCCCACGAAAAACTTTTTATTGGTCGCATTATTTGTTCACTTTTTTCTTGTGCTGATGCAGTTTAATTTCTGGTGTTAGAGAAATTGAAATTTTTATGGGCTAATTAAAAATTGGGTACTTGCGAAATTTGATATGAAATTTTTTTAGATAAATAATTTGAATTTTACTTCCACTTTCTCGCTTTTCGTGGCTCGTTCACATTGACGAAATATTTACGATCGTTTCACGATAATTTGGAGGCTAATGGACGTTTATATAGCGGCAAGTATAATCCACGCGTGAACAAACATTAATTTTTTTGTTGACATAAAAAAAAACTGAAAATATTGTAGTGAAAATATTTTCATCAGAGCAGGAATTATTTGCCTAATGGACAATTTGATTTTTACGGGTGAAAAAATACGATTTTTCATGGAAATCGAAAAATCTTTCTGCGAGGATATTAACGATTGATATTATTATTATTTTATTATTAATAGTGTAAGTGTTTTTATATTGGTAATAAATATTTAATACCAGGGGGGATTTGAATTTTTTGTTATTGGGAAATTTGAGTGAATATTATTCTCATCAATTAAATGAATAAGAAATAATGCTGGAAAAATATCCCGACCATCTGAATATTCCCACCGCTCATAAATATGGATCCACTGGATCTCTCATCACAGTACGTTCCATCAAGATTCAGCTCCATATAGAAATTGTTAGCACATCCAGAGGGTCGGTTTATTAAAATTAAATCTAGCCTACGTGAATAAAATACCTGGGCTTATTCAATCTCGATCTTGACATTTTGCTATTGTTATTCCCATCGAGTGAATAGTTTTTAATAATCCAAAACTGTATCCTAAATTGCCATAAATATTTTGGCGTTTGTACGTGAGAAAAACGAATTTATTTTAATATACCAATTTAGTCACCGAATATTTCCTACGTGAAATTATTTGATTGTGAATTCATCTAATTGTTTATCGGGTTATGGAGAGGATCAGAAATAATGTTACATAAATATCCTCACCATTTGTAAATATGAATCCAGTGGATTTCCTATCATAATACGCTCCATCAAAATTCTTCCTCACCCAGAGATTGTTACCGCATTCAAGAGAATGGTTTATTTGAATTAAATCAACATTATTTGAATTTTAGAAGGGGATTTATTCAAACATGACCATTATTTCCGTTGCATTTTTATTCATAGCAATAAAAATAGTTTTTCACGTGTAAAAAAACGCTTTCTTTATCCGATTGAGACTTTATTTTATTATAACGTCTTCGCCGCGAGCGATTGCGAAGTTGATGCGCTTTTATTATGCACCATTTGCTGTCAAATTCCGCATTTCCCCGTTCAAGTAGTTGTTCATAATTATTTTTATGAAAAAGGAAAATGTACCTGATGAAATCAATTTATACCGATATTTTTGTTTTTCAGTTCCATTCACCTTCGCAGAAATGATTGCAATAATTTCTGGAACTAATTAATTATTGCGACAGTATTCATCAATTGTTAATGGCTATTATTAATTAAAAATGTAAAGAAATATTTGATTTTCATTGATTGTTGATAATTTAATGATGTGAATTCATCTGAAAAAGTAACGGGACTGTGACACTACGATTTCTCCAATCGCAGGGATTCTTCTATTCTCAACGTCAAGAATATCCGATCATCTCATAATTTTAGCTATTGATCCCAATCAACTTTGTTTGAAAAAAAAATGTCAGTAAATTTAACAATAGAAGAGCGGATAATTCAATTTTTCTCTGACCTATATGATTCTGACAATTATAATTTTTTTATTGACGTCTCCATGAATACTTTTCAATATCCGTTAATTATTTAGACGAAGTTGATGAAAATCCGATCCAAAGCACTTGTAACCACGACATTTTTCACCATTCGTCTGAGGTAACAATCGTCTTTGATTTAATTTAACTCATGGGATAACTCAATAGAAAAATTGAACAGCTTCTCTAATCATTTTTTTTTGCGATTGCATGAGTACTGATATTATTTCTTTCTTATTTGTCTATTGAAATTTTTGAGTGTTCTTTTGTTACCAATACAAATTTAATTTCAAACGTTATGATTAAATAATTGCAGCGGATTGAGTCACAGAAAAATGTCCGCCTATAATAAATGGAGCAAAATAAATTCATTAGCTTGTACAAACTTCATAGTTGAAACATTTCATCTAAATTTTATTTCCACTTCTAGCCTTTCGTGGCTCGTTGACATTGACAAAATATTTACGATTGTTTGACGATGATTTGGAGGCTGATGGCCGTTTATATAGGGGATAGTATAACCCAGGCGTGAAGAAACTTTTATTTTTTTGGTGACATAAAAAAAAACTGCAAATATTCGAGTGAAAATATTTTTATCGAAGCGAGAATTATTTTCCTAATGGACAATGTGATTTTCACTCGTGAAAAAATACGATTTCTCAGTGAAAAAGCAAAATCAATCTGCGAGAATACTAACAATTAATATTATTATTTTAGTATTAATATTGTTAGCATTGTGCGATTTTTCTCTGATAATCTGTGTTAAAATAAATAAGGGAAATCTACAACTGATAATCTCACTTTAACGCGGATAATAAACGAAGGAAATAAATTCATTAGTTGCTATAAATGTCTTATTGAACTGCGTTTCAAAAATTCCAAAATTGCAAAATGAAAAAATTACAAAAAATGAAAGATCAAATGAAGAGTTCTCTTGAATTCCCCATACCCTCTGAAAGCACCAAAACCCCGAAATACCACCCCGAAACATTGCGCCAATCAAGCCATAACCATTTGAATATTATTCTATAAACGTTCACCCGGGGTATTCCGTTAAATTTTGGTCCATGAATATTCAGCCGTACCTAGATATATCCACCGCTCGGCGAGTTTTGTTATCATTGCTTAGACGACAAACCACCTACCCCTCCCGTTGCTCCTCGAAACCGCTGAGACTCGCCGAGCGCATCGCCTTACGTATTAAAAATCCCTGGGAGTGTATCAACCTAAAGATGGACCTCAACCCGTAGGTGGAATATATATCGGGACAATTTCAATGTTGATAGCGATCGAGCCGAGGACGGCCGCGCGGCGAAAAGGAAGTAGAACAAGGACAGACAGACAGACAGAGCGAGAGAGAGATAGAGCCCCCCTCTCCCTGGCCCCCTCGGGCGGGTCATAGCGATCGATACGTCTCTCACTTTTCGTCGGATGTATCTGTACAAGCGCAAAAAAAGTCGGATCGCCGGAGCGGGGTGGGCAGGGGTGGCGGGGAGTACGTGCAAAAGAGAGGTAACGAGAGGAGTAAAAAAGTGGCGGGTCCCCAATAATGGCCCTTCTAAATCTCTGATCTAGATAGCCAGAATTTTACATGGTGGCACGGTCAACTCAAACGTGTATGCGAAGTGTGTCGAGAAGATACGAATGGCGAAAATACCCAAGGGGGACCCACACCATCCACCGCGGGATGTGTTCGAAAAAAAAAAAAAGGATGCGCGGGTCCTTTCAATATCACGACGAAATACAACTTTTCACTATCTTTTCTCCGCATGTCTCCCCCTTTTTTTCCCTCCTCGGGGACTTCCCCTGCCCCCCCCCCCTTCCCCTTCGACGAACGCGATCGACTGCAGTCATTTGCATTGCACGCGTGGGCAGAACTTAAGGTA
>JAPYZM010000711.1:0-51090 GCA_030522845.1 Psyttalia concolor
CCCCCCCCCCCCATTTCTCTCTCCTCTCCCACCCACCTCGTAAACACCATAGTCTCGGTTTCGCAGCGGCGTCCTCTCTTGTTTTCTTATCTCCGGAGTAACAATGGAGCTCCAAGAAACAAAAGACAAAAGACGGGGGCTATTTATTTCGTTTCCATTGTCTCGAAAAGGCTGTGCGCGCGCGTTAGAAACGAGAAGAGAGGAAAGAGATGAGAGTTACCTCCACCTCCAACGGTGATACAACACTACCTCAACCCTCTAGCCCCCTCCCCCCTTAAGTCTTTTGGTTAACGTTTTGGACCCAGTAGAGATTGCAGACCTACCTCTGAGTCTTACTTTTGTGCATTTATGCAGCCACATAAACATTAAATACGGAGAATGTTGGAGACTGTAACGGCTCCAACTGGTTCTGATGCTTGTTCATTTTTTCGGTGTGAATACATTAAGTATTCAAGACAGCTCATGTCATCTAACAGTCTCCACCAGATTTGACTCGAGCCGAAATTTTTCAATCTTAGCGTCGTAATTTTAGTACAGAACGTCCTAGTCACTAGACCATATGGAATTTGAAATATATCATTCATGGAGACCACATGTGACAACCAGTCAACGGCCTTGATCCAGCGGAAAAGCTTCGGGGAAATCCACAATGGAAATTGAAAAAAAAAAACTGAATTAACTATCCTGGAGACGCACAAACCGAATGGGGTTGCACCCTCTTCTTCAAGACTTGCGTAACACATGGTACACCCTACCGACCTTGAAATGGAAACTCCCCCATCCGGAGAAAAATTGTCCGTAAAAATGAGGTAATCGATGGGTACGATTGGTTGACTGCTCAATGAAAATTGTTCAAATGTCAATAATTTTTGTTGAAAAGTCTCAATATTTCCACGAACAGCGAAATTGATGGACGATTACCAAAAGTTTAGGGGGATTTTTGCCGATGACGCCGCTCATTGCAAACATCGAAGTAGAAAAATACCATTAAAATTAAAACAAAAAGTCGATGATCACCGTAACTTCTGACAATCTGTTCTGCTCTCCTCCTCATGGGCCCACATACATATTTCACATAAACCCCATGTCCTTGAATGGCTTTACGCATATGTATGCATTTGAGAAACCCGTCTCATACATACTCAAGCATATATCCCCGGAATCCCTTCCGGACCCCTTTTCATTTTATTATTTTTCTCCCTCCCTCCCATTCGGTCGCGCCCAGACTGGACATCGGACAGCTTCAGCGGTGTACAATGTATACGTAACCGTCTCGACTCCGCGAAAAGGGACATCAGTGCCCACTACTAGGCCTAATTTCAAAAACGGTAAACTGGTTTGTCCAGTTCGCGAGGCCCTTTATACCGGCCGTCTCTCGTTATTCCTTGGGGTGTAGCATGAATTCGATGCAATTCATGGTGTGGACACGTGGGATATCACCGGTTAGGGCCCAAATAACCCCACCACTCTTTTCGGGAATGGGGTCTCCTGGACACCGGTCATTTACGATGGATTCAGTCAGTTCCACTCTGCCTGTTGTGATTTCACCAGTGATTTTCAAGTGTGTGATCTGTGGAGTGAGGCCTTTCCGAGGTGCAGATTAAAAATATTTCAACAATATCTGTAACGCAAAATCACATGTGCAAGCACTTTCGATTACATCAAATTCTTCCAACATTCATATCATGAAAAAAGAAAGATAGTCGTTCTCGTCTACAATTTCAATTATCTGAGGATGTAGACAAAAAATTTTATCTCATACGTCTCGCGAAACCCCAGGTAATTCTGATAAAACGACCGAATTAAGAAGAACCGAGATAGGATAACAGTAAAGAGAGGGGAAATAGATCCTCAGCGTGAAGTATAGCTCCCCATACTTTACTCTGTGGTTCTGAACGCGTCTTGGTAAAGGCAAAGACTCCGCATCCCAAGTAGCGCTAGCAAGGAATTCGCTCTGGTGCTTGTGCACACGCCACACGCCAACCTTGAGGCGCTCCCCAAAAATCGCTGGAATGGGTTTGCAACTATCTTTTCTCAACCCCCGCCCCCCCCCCCTTTTCCCTCCTCCAAAAGAGAAGATTTTAGAGTGATACCTCGATTTGGATTTCCTGAATTTATATCCCTGCATCTATATCCCACTGCAACCCCATTTTCTGTGGATGGATTCAATCACTTACAACAATCCCCCCCCTCCCACATTTTCACACGTGTCAATGTCCCCAGTGACTGTGCCACTGATTAAAAATATTTTGACTGATTATTCTGATTTTAATTTGATTACTCCAAATACGTGGTTCAATCTTTTGTTTTTCAAATCAAGAATGACTGGGGAGTTATATATTTTTTTAATTGAGTATTTATTTTCCAGTTGTTGTCTAACAATTATTGCCTTCTCAAGACAAAATATTTATTATCAAATATTATTAATATTTATTATCAAATTTTTAATCATCAATACTAAAAAATATTTTCAGTTATAGTGTACGTATTTAAAATTGCGCATGCATATTTTTCATTTCCATGGCAAATTGGTGCATAAGAAAATTTATTTTACGTAAATCAATTTAAAAAATACTTACGGAAAATCATGTTAAAAAGTGAAATCGCCATTCTCCTCATTCACATTATATTTCCATGATAATGAAGTTCTCTTCTACTTCATGGGTCTGTAGATATCTCTTCCTCAAAGTCCTTGAGCAAATGAGAAAAAATATCCCAAGACCATACGATTTCGAAAGTATGCAACCGTTGCAAAATTGGATTTTTGACCTGAATTGAAATTTCAGTTATAATGATGGACATCTGGTGATAAGTGACATAATATCCTAGCCACTAAACTATATGGGAATTAAAATATACTTACAGAAACAATTTTTGTAAATTTACCAAAAAAATCTTCATTCGTGAAGTTATCGCAAACCGAGGGTGGAAAGTGAAATCTCCATTCTTCTCATTCATTTTGTATCTCCATAATAATAACGTCTCGTAATTCATGGGTTTGTAGACGGCTTTTCTTCAAAGTCCCTCAATAAATGAGAACGAGTACTGAAAGAATACAATATCTCAAGTGCGTGCAAACTTTGCGTGACCGCATGACATCTGCAACGGGATTTTTTATCTCTCATTCAGGGAATATTTCATGAGATTTTTTTTAACCCCTGAGAGGATTCCTCTGCCAGCAAGAAGTGACTGTTCGCGAGCGCTTGTGGGCGGTAAACGAAGAAATACGTACGTAAGAAATGTGGCAGAGGGAGGGGGGGGGGATAAGGGATATCCAGAAAGGGTGGTAACACTCAATTGGGGTGGGTTGTATTTGAAATTTACCCTTCTAGTTTCTCTAGTACCACGTGACACAACTCCCACCGTAAATAAGTCGGAGAAATGGACGACAATTTTCTTATGGTGTATTTCACAGTCTCTCTTTACCCCAGGTTAATTTCAAAGTTCGTTTGTGAAGGGGTGATTTGAAATTGGGGGAGAATTCGGATCGGCCTATTTAATTAGGTATCGGTTCTTCGCTCGTTATAGTTATTATTATTTTCTTTTCAATTTGAACGGTTGAATTTTTTTCTTCTTTAGAAGAATTGCAAGGCCCGTTTCCTCTGCGTTTTATTTTATTAGAGGGAAATACAAATTTTTGATTGCCATGACATTTGCTTGGAATACAAAAGATTAATGAAAGAGGGAATGACGTTATATAGAAATCAGAGAGTTTTTAAATAAAGGAAATGGGGTTGAGTTTCTCGAAAACTCTCGCAGACCGTGTCGACTTCTCCGCGCGTAAAACGCGGGTAGAGGGATGGTTTTAATGATTTTTGGGGGGTTGCCAGGAGCCCTTTTTCCACCTACTTTCTCTTTCCTATCTCTTTCGTCGGAAAATATTTCGGCATCAGAATGGAATAGAAAAGACGGTCAGAGTACAGCGTCCCTAACATTGCGAAGGGAGGAGGAATATTATATTTTTTAAATCCTTATATATACGTAAACGAGTGGAGGGATGGATAAAGAAGGGTCGAAGGCTTTTGTGAGAGGGTGGACGAGAAGAAGGGACGCTTACCGTGAATTTAGTCCCCCAGCCCCCATTGTATGGCAAATTCGTGGGGGTGAAAAGATGGCTGGACAAAATGGAGTCTTCCAACTTATCAAATCCTACCGAATTGAAGTAAAATGGAGTAAAATTTGTTATTCAATCATTCATCGGCTTTTCATTGTCATTCATCGATCGTTAATAATGTCGAATTTTCTAGAATTAACACTCGAATGGTTATATTCTATCCCAATGATACAATCTACTTTCATCCCTTAAAAGATAATTTTTCTCTTAAAAATATAATCTAATTATTCATCCCCGCTCTTTACGAAAATTCAACGGATGCCAAATAAAAATTCTCCGACTCGCGATAATTGGCAGCAGCCAGAAAAAAAATTTCTCCGTAAAAAAAAAAAAAGTTTTATGTTAATTATCGTCAGAACATCGTATACCTGTAACAAAGGGCCTGTGAGGGTTGTAAGGACAATCCAGTACTCGAGATAACCGGTTGGAAATAAACCGTACCCCCAGACGCAATGTAGCCAATTTTCCTGTGTTATAAGCTACTGGCGACGATTTTCCTCACATCGTGATGCCTTCCACTCATTTCAGTTTGAGGCATATCTCCCTCGTTGAGGATGAGAAAAGAGATGGGGAGTCACCTTCATTAGCAAACTTTCGTTTAAAATTTTACCCGTGCGAGCCAGCACGGACGCCTCGTCACCAGCGACCTATACACATTCTCCTCTACTACCTCCCGCCCTCCTATCTCTCACTTCCTACTTTTAACCTTCTCCCAACACACACAAGTATGTATATACGGGGGAGATGAAAACAAACCTTCCAACTCGCAACTCGATTTCAACTTTTGAAATATAATTAATTTTTCCAAGCACCATGTAGTGACGTTAGCATCGTTTGTTACATATCTAGACTGCCCTGGAGCTAACTTTCATCGATCGCTAGGGTCAAATGATGTTACGGGTCAAATTAACAGTAAATCCCCTCGTTACATCAATTTCGAGCGCAAATTTATGTGGATTCTATAACCAGCAAGAGAAATTCACTCGTCGGTCGTTGTCAACTGAAAAAATTCTGCCAGATTATCACGGAAGTGAAAATTTTTCTCTTAACCGACAAAATATAGGAACAGCCAAAAGAATACTTACGTATTCCCCTCAAATCGATGAAGGTGAAATGTCGCCAAGTAATTATCAGTTGTAATACCCCAAGATCTTCAAAATTATCGGATATTTCTCGAATGTTTTGTTGCGTAGCAACGAGAGGGACAAGTTTCGATGAAAAAATCCCGAGCGCGATGCGCAAGGGATTTTTTCTTCAAAACTTGTCCCGATGTATTCGTTATTTTTCTTATTTCGATTTTGGCCCAATCGGTGTGCAGTGTTCGGGGTCTCTTGACACTTTACGCGAACAATAACCGTATTTTTTATTCTGAAAAAAGACATTGATTAAAAATTGGCTCTTATTTACAGATTTATTTATAACCTCCTCAAATCGACACAACCTATCAACTTTTATACACAAATCAAATTTGTGAAAAATAAGTGACAGGCTACAGGGAAATTATCGCTGATAATCTCCCTGGCGGCAGGGATATTTTCAAAAAAATACCAACGCGAAGGTGAAAATAATCTAATTAATTGAAAAGTCGGATAAAAATTAAGGGCAAGTTTATCTTTGATTTTCTGAAAGTGAAATATTTTGGAAATTATGAGTATGCGCTATGAGTAAGGGTTCATCCCGTTATGTTATCTCTAGGTATACCGGAATAACCTCTGGGTGAGGTGAAGCCGTGCATGAAATAAATAGTAACGAAATCCTTGCAGGAATTATTCCAGAGGCTAGCTTTAAGGTTGCGAACATAACCCAAAATAATGAGGGCTCTTGCGTGATTCACTCCATCATCATCTTAATTTTTTCCTCGCAATACTCAATTCATTGGGGGCAAAGCGCAGACATTGATGAACGTCCATATATTCACAAGAAAATTATCAACGACAAAATCGGCATTGAGTCGAAACTTTTTGGATATGTCCTCCGTCGGTGATTATTGACAATCTCAAGCGTTTATTTTACCTCGAATGTGTGAAAGGTAGATGATAAACTCATCGAGTAAATCAAATTATGCATTACGAAATGGTCGATAGACTGAAAGCCTGGGAGGCCATTTGAATTGGGGAATAGGAAGCGGAAAAGACAGGAAGTGATATTTTATCCTATTCCATTGGTTTCTACTCCATTCTAACGTCATATTTCTTAGGACGAAATGTCTCTCATTCAGTTATCCGAAAACCTTCATAATCATTTCAACTCTGTCCTCTCTCTTATACCTCTCACTCGAACTTTTCAACTTGACTATCTACAACCAATCTCTCCATACGAAATCCAGTCTGCATTCGTCGAGTGCCCGTTTAATATTTGACGGGGATGAAATAATGCCAAGTGAGGAGATCGTTAAAATTTCAAGTTAAGGCGGAGGTAGAAGACGGCCGGTTAATGATGATGGAAAGTAATTTTTGTGTCAAAAAATTTATCGGGAAATTATCACTGCAATTGACGAACTCAACTTTTCAGCGGTCATAAGCTCAGAAAATACGTACTAATTTTTAAATGTACTCTAGAGGTGCAAAAATGTAAGAAGGCAGTCGCGTCTACCTGAATTTTTCACACCTTTTTTTCTTAACGGCTGAAGTAGTAGAAAAAAATTTAACCTAAGCTTTAGCTCCTATTTTCGTAAAATCAAAGTTGGATAGTTTGATTCTCTCCTGGACGCACATACGCCTTCGCAAGACACAGTGTTGGGATGGTGGGTGGAATGAGAGAGTGGGCTACAGGACGGTCGTATTAAAACGAGAGGCAAATGCGAGTCGGAGCTAAAGTTTTAAATGATTTTCGTCGAAGTTGCCTTGCGAGAGTTGGTTTATTAGGAAAAGTCAATTTGCCCAGCGAGTGAAAACTATATATGTATACATAGTTTGCGAATTGTAGATGAAAAAGAGGAAGGAGTAAGAAGAGTAAAGTAGTTGAACATGAAAAAATCTTCTCCAGCAGAACCAAAGAACGTAAACAAGTGAGCTTTAAACTAATAATCTGTCAAATTGTCTGGATTTTGGATAAGATCTCGAGACTTTGTCCGACTGAAAAAAATTCTCCATCTCTCTAGGATTTTATTTTGAAAGAAAAAATTAATCTATTTGGCTTTCGTAAACACATGATAATTAGCAAGTAAATTCTTTCAGCGGAGCCCACCAAAGTGAATGAAAAACATCGGCGATGAAATATACCTGGAGCTGGGCTCCAGAAAAAATATATGTAATACGGTAGTAAAAGGAAACAACGGTGGTTTGTGCTTTTCCAAGAGTAGTAGGAGGGTTGCCCTCCTCTGAATCAATAAGAACTGTTTTCCCCCCTTTTAGCACCGACCACCCTCTTCCTCACCCCCAAACACAGTCCCCGAGTGAAACGCCCGCCTACCCAACTTTGCCCAAGCATTCGCTTTCTCAGTTCTTCTCCCCTTTTTCCTTTTATAACCCCCTTTGGGTTTCTGCGCGCAAGCAGGTTTTAAATGCGCGAAAGCAAGACGAAATGAGTGTCAGAGGGGAATATAAGAGGGGCTTGGGAAAAAGGAAAGGAGGATGAGGAGGATGGGTGAATGAGGAGTGAGGAAGGATGGTCTCTCCGGCCGGCTCTGCTCAAAACCTACGCTGCTCACTGAACAACCCCAAGGGGGGTTGTAAGAGGGTAGGTGGGAGTCGGCCATCTTTATTTCACTCCTCCTACCAGAAACACCCTCTCCCGCTTCCTTTTCCACCGTCCCTCCGACCTCCATCCGTCTTGCCTTGACGCTCCATACTCTTTCGTAGTCTTCCTTCATTTGCTAGCCAGCTCTTCTTCTTCTTCTTCTTCTTCTACTTCTATGCTTCTTCTTCTTATTCATCTTCTTTGAATTTTGCCAGCGAAGGCGTTTTCCCAACCCAACACCAACTGCTTTGTCTTCCAGACGTGCCAATTACCTTACCTTCAGGGCTTGCTGAAATTCCCCGCCATTAATATTTATATTCCTTCCTTTTTCTAAGAATAAAAAGCCATCGTTGAAATTTTTCCCAGGATTTGAGTTGGAATATACCAAGTATCTGGATTACGGAGGGACGGAATTGAGTCGTGAGAGATTATCGGAGAAATCACTGAATAGTTTTTGTTACAGTCCTCCCAGGACAGATGATCCCCACGTGGCTCATCTGTTTGTAGAAGGAAGTTGCTTCTGCCAGAAATCTCATGGCACAGCGAATGGATTTTGAGCAAAGTTGGCATAGGCATATTGGAAAGTTACGGTGATGCCGTACTAAGCCAATTTCATCTGCATACATTTACTTAATATTGATATCAATCATTAAAATTGAATGACACGATGAAAAATCCAGTATGAGGCGGTCTTGTGGTGGTTTATTGCTCTCGATCCTAGTCGCATTTCACGGAATAATCCGTCATTTCACAGATGAATTCCAACGAATTGATGATGGGTAAGCCAAAGGGAAGGAAACCCCAGTGAATGAGAAAGAGGAGGTTAGACTGTTTGAGACAGTTGGCGACGGTGTTGCCGGATCAATTTTGGTGGACCGCAGACACAAACTGTTTCACTGGACTCAATTGAGTGGATTCTATCGTCGTTTTCACGCCCCCCCCCCCCCAATCACTGGTGTCTGTTTTCCCCCCCTCATTTTCTCGTTGATCACTACTTTCGCACATTCAAAACCATTTCCTCAGAATTCATTTCTTTTCGTTATGAACGGTTTTGTCCTCGGATAATCTATTGTTGTATATTTCGTCTCCGGTTGCTCGGGAGTTTCATAAAGCCTCATATACTCTTCTTCCATATTCAGTTATAACTCTTTCCACACGGCAACCCCTGCCCCATCCTTCCATCACACCCGTAACTCCAATTTCAAGTCGACTTAAATTTCGCGTTTAAATTAGCTACGATGCTGTTACCTGTTAACACGATCTGAGGAATAGATTCTGAAACAATTTATGAGCATTCGAATGAATTTATGCATAACTTTAAACACTTATTCAACTGAAAATTGTCGTTAAAAAATAGTGGCATGGGGTGTTGAGTGACTGTGAGGTTAGAGAGGCTGATTAAAATTATTATCGTAAAGGAAAAAACAAAACAATGATAGGGGTGGGTCGAATTAGGATCTAGAAAATACTCGATTTGGAAACACCCTCGGAATAATCAGGCATCGGTTATTCCAAGAGTCGAAGAGTCGAACCTGACTGTGCGGCCTTTGTTCGTACAACAATGAAAAAGAAAGAAGAAAATGAGGAGGGAGAATTTACCCATCTCCCGCGGGCTTGAGAGTATTACACCAATTCTCCCCTCTTTAATTAAGCGTTTTTCACTCTTTTATTTCAAACCAAATTTGCCGCGATCTTGATTTTTCGATCGCTTGTCCGGATAACAAGTGCTATGATTACAGAGAGGGCCTGTCATTGATTTTACATTTACGGGTAATAACATTGAAGGGCTGGTGTGGTGAGGCTGAAAGACAACATCCTTTGATATTTGTTTTCATACAAGTGCTTTCAAAGCGTTTGTGAGATAACTGAGTTTGGGAAGAAAATGAGGAGGAGAGAATTCACCCATCATTCGTGGGCTTGCGCCCATTACACCAATTCCCCTTTTTAATTAGGCATTTTTGACTCTTTTATTTCGAGCCAAAGTTGTTGTCTTGATTTTTCGGATGCTTGTTCGGATAGCAAGTGGGATGATTTTAGAGAGGCCTCTCATTGATTTTACATTTACGGGTAATAAAATTGAAGGGTTGGTGTGGTGAGGCTGAAAGGCATCCTTTGATATTTGTTTTGAAACAAGTGCTTTTAAAGCGTTCATGAGATAACTGAGTTTGGTGATATAGCGCAGGCTTTCAACAGTATCGAATAAATTGGTAAAAAATATTATTGTCTGGTGTGAAGCAGTTGGAACTTAATTGTAGGGAAATGGAAATACAATATATATGTAATATTATAATTTATTTAAAGGCCTTGTCCCGAATAATATTTCCATAAAAATTCAACGTTTTGTCATTTATTTTGGAAAGACATTTATTTTTCTGGTGTAAAATTGAGTTATCAAATTATTTTCCAAATACAATTCCATCCTCCGCCCCTTTTTCAGATCCTTTTAAACCAGAAAACTCTCGTCTCCGCGTGGAGTTTAAGACCTAGAGTTTCACGGGAGTCACTGAATTCCAATTAAAATTTTCTTCCCTAAAAACAGAGGAGACCCCCCCCCCCTCCCCTCGAAACCCAGGAGGATGAATGGATGAAACGAAGTGGGTGGTGCCGGAGGGGTAAGTTTCAGCCCCCCCTCGAGCTTTCCGAGAAATACGAAGACTATACCGGGAATGGTATGAGGAGGTATAAAGAAGCCGAGTGAAAGAGTGGAGGTAAAAGAGGGAGAACGTAATTAAAGAAGAGGGCGTACCAACCAGGCACACTTATTTTCTGAAAGTATAGGGGATGAATTCACCCTTCTTATGCCTCAATCGGCGACCTTATCTCCAGCCAAGGGTGCAATTAAAATCATTGATTGGGAATTCATCTCCTTCAGCTCATCACATTTTCATTACTGCCTTACATAACGACCTATTCTCCTCAAATATTCTAGACTCTAGAAAAAAAAAAAAAAATACTATGGACTATCATCAATATTGCAGAAGTGTCAGAGCTCAGAAAATTCATCCAAGGTTTCCCATTTGTGTGCGTTGAACCAGGACTAAGACTGGTGTGGAAGTCCACCCCTCTCACCCCTGACGGGTGAAGGACGGTCGGTGAGAAACGAAGAAGGGTGGTAATGCGGGAGTGAACGAGCCCGGTCCGCCCCCTCGGGGGTTGATATTTAAATCTCCCCTTTTCTAATTTCACCCCTCTCGTTCAAACTCACCCTCCCCCTCCTCCCTCCCTCGTCTCCTTACCGTTATCCCCCACCCCCTCCGAGCTCTTTCTCAGTCTACGCCAACGCTTTCTCGCCGGCCCCGGCCGCCATCATGAAAATATTAAGAACTCCGGGGGAAAATGGCCGCCCCCACCCCGTACAGCTAAGGAAAGGCTTTTCCCCACACTCTAGTGCAAGCAAAAACCCACCTCGCCTCCATCAACCACTCCCCCCCGCCTCCCCCTCCGGCGGCCCCTTGACAACGAACTCTCCGCCGTTATAAAGGGGGATGAGAAAAGTACCCGCGAGGCTGCAGACAGACTTTCTGGGGAAAACTCGTTTTCTAGTCTTGGCAGTAGTCTTTGGAAGTATTCTATATATTCATCTGCCGACTAAACCACCCCCCCCCCCCCCCCCTCCCTTTCAAGCTCTTTCACTAACAAAGTTTATAAATACTTTATGTAAATTTGGGGGATAAGAAGGAAAGGTTTTTTTGTGATGACGGTGTAGATGTCTGACATCCTTCAATATCAGATGTATCAGTTTGTGAGAGCCTTCAAGATGCGCTTATGATGTATTTACGTAATTTCATATCACTGAAATACAATTTTATCTCCATTAAATTGAACAATAAAAATATTGAACTACAGTTTAATGATTTTAAGATGTTAAAATGAATGGATAAGAATTGAAGGAATTCAAGATTTTTTTGTTTTTTTCACTCTGGAAAATAATTTTTTGTTGGGCCATCGATTGCAAATTTCTATTTCACTCTTGACTTTGGCAGACACTGGTGTACCTCGAGATGAAAGTAAAAGTTGTACCGAGACATTCGTTTAGGTGTGTGAGAAGGTTTGTATGGTTGGCAAATGTGGCGGCATACAGCGTGTCGCGCGTAAAGGGTGTGTGCTGAAGGAGGATGAGGATTGTCCCACATTCGGGGCTTGTATACCCCACACCCCCTCTTGCGCCACCCCTTCATTCACCCCCGCCCCTCCCCCCTCACCACTGAGTTCCATCGCCCCTCACCCTTTTGGCGTCTCACGTTACACGTGACTTTGAATACCGGGAGCATCTCTGATGCGTTGCTAACTTAGACTATGACACATATACGTTAAGAGGGGGATTTTGATTTTAGGTCAGAATCGAGAATAATATTTACATGCCACGTTTCTAAATTGATATCAATTTAACTACTGAAATTGTTTTTATTTTTCTCAATTAAAAAATTCATCTTAATGGTGATGTCTTGTTAGCACTCGGCCAACACAAGTTGTTTTCAGCAGTCGTCACGGATTGCTGAAAAATGTTGGGCAGATAAAATATTATACAGAAGAAAACCAATTGTGCCGGAAGTATATAGTTTCCTCTGACCCCTGCGACCTTCCATGGTAATACGTCTTCGTCAGCGTCCGCCATCTTAGCTCGGAAAATGTCGGAGGAATGGGAGTTTGGTGTGCCTGCGAGTGGGTGGGCATGGAGCGATTAAGAAAATGAAGATGGATACTGCGGGATAAAGGATGACGAGGAAGTGGTGGTGGACGGCCCCGGGGGAGGGGGATAAGTAGGAAAAACGGGGGTGGGTTGGGAGGGGGGCTCGCCGATGGCGCTAGAAAGAAGGGGAGGAAGGGTGATCAGCAAGAAATAGCTCAGAAGAGCGTTTGATCGGGTGGAAGATTCTCAACACGTCGGTTTAATCATTCGGAATCATTCGTAAAACACCCTCATTAATTTCAAAATCCCCCTTGAGTAGTTCTGGGTAACAAAACTCTCACCTTGTTCAATCTCCCGGGAAAACCGATTGAAAGACATTTTGGTGAAATGACTCCAGACAACATTGAGTTAATCATCTGTAGGCGTAATGCTTACAAAAATTGCTCCTCTGATTTACAAATTATTTTTCAAATGGCTTCTCACCGACGATTAATGTCTGTCGCCAATAAATAGTTCACTTGGAGTGAATTATTTGGGTGTGCAATGAAAGGCCCATCTGCTCAGAAAAAAAACTCACAAATGCTCACAAAAAGCTCAAAACTTATGGCTTCGGCACTGGTAGAAAAACCATTGGCGGTAGCACATGAGGATTCACAAGAAAACTGGTCGTAGGGGTTTGGAAGCCAGTGTAGGCTATAGGATGTTGGAAATATGGTGGTTCACCATTCATCTTTTTATGAGCACTCAAGTGAGGGTAGCCATGGTAACATGCCTGGCCTCCCCACTGGTTAGGTATCAGAGGCAATCGTTAAATTAAGTAATGAGAAGATAAGAAAATATCATCTTGCTCGGGTCTTCCAACTCTCCCACCACCATTGCCATACCCCTTACTCCTTTACCATTCCGGTCTTCCTCCCGGCTTTTTCTACTTAAGCGAAACTATTTCTGTGCCTTGAGGCGGTTACTCCCGTTGATGGTACCGCTGGAGGTACTGGCAAAGTGGTTCGCGGTTCCGAAGGCGAGAGCCGGCGGGGGGGGGGGGGGGGGGGGGGGGGGGACAGGGGTGGGAAAAATGGGTAAAGTTTGCAGCTCGACCCTCCTCAGATCCGGGCATCAGACTCCGGCGATGGAGAACGAAAATTTTCAGATAAACGAGGATATTCTCGCTTGGGAATTATTCCAACCCCACCCACAGCCCCTACCGCTACTACTTCGTTTCCTCCAGCTTCTCCTTCTTCATCCGCTTTTCCTTGTCCGTTATAGGGTGAAATGACTCCACGGGGGGGCGTTTGTCGAGTTTTTGGCTGAATATTCTAGGAATACGGCTACAAAAATTGATTTCAGATACTCGTCAGGCTTCAGTTGGGGTATGGCTAGGCTGTGCCTAGTCCCGACTTTTTATATCAACAAAAATAATGATATCCTCCGGATGGATGTCTGTGGATATTTTTCAGTCCTCTCGTAATATAACCCCTTGCAGAAACTGATCCCCATCTAAGGCACTCGTAAAATAAATTACGGGTATTAAGAAGACTTAGGTGGCTGTAACCAGATAGCTTCGATCGATCTTGGTAATTGCTTTCAATAATGAAATTTCCTTCGCATTTTTCAGGCTATAAATTCCAATTCATCACAATAGTTTATTTATTAAAAAATGATTTTGGTCCAGATTAACGCTTCTACCGGTGGCTTGTGGCGAGTCAGTAAATGAGGGTGCTCCCTTGACCGGCCTCGGTCTCCTGTGATTCAAAAGAGTTCGCTTTGAGGGTGAGCGCATGTCGTCCAGAAGATGCTATGCAACCACCCTCACGCGGAGGCTCCTCTCCTGCCACCGAACCCACTCGACCCATGTATTTTGTATATGTTTACTCGCAACCCCTCTATCTGCCCTCTCTTTCCTCTCCGCTGTACACATGATACACCTCCAGGCTTATTGTTTCACAACGTCTGTCATCGTTGAGCCAAAAAATGATTTTTCATTCAAGTTTCAAATTGTTTCAAATTTCAAACGAAGAAACGTGTCCATATTTGGAGCTCTGACGGACAAGATAAATTTTTTTTTCCAATCAACATTGCTCTTATCGTTCGGATTGCACTCGTCTATACCTCGGTGCATCTCAAAGAATTTAATGGGACAATTTTACGAAGTTTTTGAAGGTCTGTACACGAAGAAAAGGAAGACCGGCTGGGGGGAAGGGTGTGGGGGTTGCTGGTCTTGTGGAGTTTCAGGTGGGTTCTACGTAGCCGTAAATTTCCTCAGTATGAGTTTAAAGGCCGCAGGCAAACCCAGCCTGCCCCCCCCCCCCCCACACGAAGCAGATCTCGCCATCATTGCCTTCCGAAATTCTCTCCACTTCCTCCCTTTTAAACTCAACTTCTCTACAAATGCGTTATCCAACGGTTTCAGAGATATCCTTTCCACAATCTTCTATCAATAATTTCTAGAAATGGTGTCTGGAGGGAAACCACGTGAAGAATGAAATTTTCGGGGGAATCCAATTATCTGAGGGAATGAATCAATCCAAGGACTTGAGAAATTAGGAAAGGTTTGAATTCGTCTGAATTAATTAATTGCTCCATCTCGTAGGCAGAATTTTGTATTTTTTTTTTGTCAGTATTTTCATGATGGCGGTATATTCTGAAGACATCTCAACGATGAAAAACCACTCACATATTCTCCGTCCCCTCTTTTATCCATTGCACTTTCTCAACAGTGCCAGGGAAGCACAAGTGAGCGGACGTAGTATGCAGATTCGTAAAATAAATGCCTGAAAGTTTCACTATAACTCTGCGCACAGAAATCTCCAGCTTCGTCCTTCTCTTTCTAGTGCTACTATCCTCAACCCCGTTGGAGGTGGGGCCACTCCCTTTCCCACCCCCTCCCTCTTTCCACTCCCAACGCAATGACTTTTCGTCCTGTACTGGCTCGCCAGGGAGCCCACACCGCATTATTCAGTACTTCCGCTTTGGAAGGTCATGGAAAATGAAGGGGGCAGAGGGGCTAATTGTCAACTCCCCGGAAAATTTTCATAAATTTTGTAATTCGTTTACGGTCAAAAATCGAATTGATTTACATTTTTTAAGCATTGAATTATGGACCTCGCTGGAAGGCAGATGTGTCACGCTCGTGGAGACAATGGAGGAGGTTAAAAAAATTTATGTCAGAAAGCATTTTTAGCTCCTCGTTGTCTCTCTGTATAACATCGTAAACACTAATGGACATTCATATTATGCACCTAAGAGAGAATTTAGTGAAGAAGGTCCAGAGGAATTCCTTTCGACTATGTTTGCTATGTAGACGTTATTATATTGGAAACACTAGGTACATCAAGCTCAGAGGACCATGGAAATTGAAAATGAATTATCATAAAGTAATTTTAACTATTTTTACGGAACTAAGGTATTTATTACCCTACACTCGAACGCACGCTCCGGTGTTCATTTCGATTAATTTCTTTATTTTATATTTCTTCTTTTTATCCTAGATAAGTACAAGCATTTAGAATTTATTTTAGAGATAAAAACAAAAGATTAATTTTTTTACAGGAGATTAGAATTAAAATTTTTATGTTCAATCAGATTCGGATTCTGCATCAGAGTCGACTTGGAGAACTGTTTTTTTTTGTTAAATTTTTTTTTTATTGTTGTGTTTCTTCTTTTTAATATTTTCCACTTTTCCACAAATTATTTGATTCACTTGACATAAATTGTTTTCGGTCATTATTCGGAAATTTTGTAAAAAATAAAAATTCCTATACTATGCAGTATAGATGTATAGTATAGTAAGAATAGTTGTCAAAAAACGTTACCCTCTTTTTTTTAGGGAAGGGAATTGTCATAAGGGAATTTTAATGATTTCTTGACTACGGTATTTATTAAAAAATTCAATATTTTCTCATGTATTTTTATCTTCGGTTTTTTTTTCAGGTGGGTGTGTCTCGCAGGGTGGAGTCATCTCTTACCACCAACCCCCGCAGAAAGGAACTTCCAGATTCTCACAGTTTTAAGCTTTCGTCTTGCAGACAAAGTTGGCGACTTAGCTGAAACATTTTTAGGGGTTATCTTAATCTCAACGGATTAGCCAGCAACCCTCTCGCTGCCATCGAGAACCGGCTGCAAACGTAAATGTATACATACTGTGCACAAGTATCTAAACACATCTGTATACACGCAACTGTAGATGTTGTCAACAGTCTTCTGAGGTCGACTGGTGTTGCCTTGTTTACCTAGCATTCCGAAGGCTCGTGGTGATCAAATGGAACTCTATTAAACGAATTTCAATGAAAAAAATTGACATTCTGTTATTTTTTTCATGAACTATCCTAGTCAGTAGACCATATGGGACTTAAAAATATCTATACAAGCAGAATAAAAATATATAAATGTAGGATCATAATGATTCAAACAATCAGGATATTTTTTAGGTTTCAGGAATAATGAAATATATGTCTAACATTAAATGGAAACATCAAAAATATATCGATAGTAGAGTTCTACTCGTTCCGCTCACTCCAACCGCCCGATTACAGTTAACTCATTTCTCCAGGCAAACGTGCTCATTTTTTCATTTCCTTTATTTTGGAATTTGTTTCTTTCGATACAAGGCATTGATTGTTTAAGAAACATACCCACAGTGTTCTTACAGACCTTCCTCGAACATCTAGAAGAAAAAAACTCTCTAAAACTAAACCTAGCCTTAATAAAACTGTTGGCGTATTAAAACGCCAGTTTTATTAACGCCAAATATCACTGCTCTCCCAATAATCAATGATTATGATGAATCGACAATGAATGGATGGAAATGTTCTCTCATGAATCGGGAAGTTGTTAAACCACAACCCCATTTTTTTTCTCCTGCGGTGAGTCTCAGCGGGAGTGAGCACGAAATCATGATACACGTACACATGTACAACTAAGGGACCAGTATGTTTTCACTCAAGGGTAGGTTAGCCACGATTCCGGGCTCTACGAAAAAGGGGGAAGCCTAGCAATTTTTCACGTACACCGACCATCCCATAGTGAAAAACACCCACCTCATTCCTCTCCATTCTCTCGCATGTGTATGGAAGGTTGCAACACAACGAACCGGACGTTGGTGACCACTTCATAAAATTACTTTATTACTCGTCCGGTTTGGGACAGTATGTGGAGACCTTTTTAGCCTTTTCTGTGGCGATTTTTTGTACTCACGCTTTTTCACTCAACATATGTACCACTCCTTCTCGTGATATATGGCTAAAAAGTTGGAAAACTCATTATCATTTTCTGTAGTTCTTGAGGTTAGTTTTTTTTTAATCGTTCGAATAGTTGAGGTGATATTAACGTTTTACTCGTATACACTTATAAAGGTTATATAAAATTATGAAAAAAATGAGCGATGTGGGTCTAATAACTACCGATGTTTGAATAATTTTTGGGATGAAAAAAATCATAATAATTTTATGCAAAGAAGAATTTTTGGTAGAAGTTATATCTGAAAATCTGACGAATCGATTGAGCTTAAATTTGACAGAGGATCCCCAATATCAACTTTGCGAAAATTTATGAAAATGAAAAATTGGACTGGAAAAAGGGTAATTTTTCTATGAGAAATAACCATAGGGCGAGAGTTACAGCTTCGACCAACAGTAAATACTAAAAAGTACAATATGTACGAGGGGTCGGCCGCGACAGTAACTTTACCGTCTATTAGATTACAAAAGCTCGTAGCATCTGCAGAATCTCGGACGGCGGCCGTTAATTTTCGTTAAAAACCAAATGCCGCTGCCGCGAATGCATGGCGGTTAACATACCTCATTCTCATTCTCATTCTCACTTACTTTATTTAGTATCCAACTATCTTTGTCTACCTATTTCTTCTTCACTCTTCCCCAGCAACACTGGAGATAAGTAAGCACGATTTTACATGGTTAGATGAACATTAACAGTCTCCACGACTTCCATGAAGATTTACCGAGTCCAGACTATTTTCGTTTAGCATTTTCTCGTGGTTCGCAGATGCTCTTTAAACTTGGAAAGTCATTATTTTCATTTAGTTTCAATTATTGCGCGGCAGAGACGGCAAATGTCTCATTCATCACAATTTTCTAATGAAAAAAATTAAATCACCCAAATCACAGGTCGAGTTTTTTTAGAATGTCAGAATCGCCAATTTTTCTTTGAACTTTTACTGTTTCCAATTGCATGAAGAAAATATTGGTGATTCTGCTGAACATCAGGAACAACCTTACGCTAAGTTCCCAAATGTTTCGGTCGGTGGCGCCAGCAGTCGAGTGGTTGAAAAATCTGGCAGGGGTATGCTTTTACCGACAGTGGGGGTGATGCCGTCTTGAGCCAAAAAATTTCAATTTACGACTCAAACCCGCCAAAACTTGATTAGTCTATTTTTTTTTAGATTGAAGAAATTACCTTAATCACCGGGGAATATTAAAATTACTTGGAAGAAATGAGAAAAAAATCTGTGTGCGTTTACAATACCTTTTCAGGTAACACTTTCCGTAGAGAAACCCCCGGTGCTTCTCTTCTTTTTCTTCACGGACTGGCATTTGATGAAAAAAAAAGCGACAAAAAACGTGTGTCCCACACTTAGTGTCTGACACTTGTCCCCAAAGCGATCCGCATATCCGAGGCACGCGCCAACCCCCGAGAGACCCCCCCCCCCCCCCCCCCCGAGGGTGAGAGAACGCCTGCGTCAATTTAGCCCTGCTCTTTTTTTTCCCTCATTTGCTCATCCCTCGTTTAGCCTGGGCCACCTTTTTTCCCCCTCAACCCATCCCCCGTTTTTTCTAACAGGTGGTCACTGTTGTGGACTTTTTTTCTCCACAACCCCCTCCCAGCCCAGGGGGATTGTTTTGTGTTTTTTACGTCGTCTCATACCACAGTTTTTTTCATCAGCCCGTGTATGCCGGGTTCTCACCACAGGTGAGCCCATTATCCCCTCGTTTTATCCACGCGTGCGGTTGCCACCACGTTTTTTTAACCCCTTTTATCCTCCATTATTTTTATCACCCCGTGGTTGGAAAATTACGAATAAAAAAAAGTGGGGTTCATTCAATAAACCTCAGAGTCCACTGGTTAATTTTATAATTGCTATTAAAAAAGAAAAACCCTCCATTTTTCCGTTCATTGAAATAAAAACAATTTTACTAAAATTACGTGGTTCCTTTTTTTTTCAACTTGTTAACTTAAAAAAAACTACTATGATAGATAAATTAAACTCCTATCGTATCCTTCTCCTATTCGGAGGAGGTCCTTGGCTTATTAAATTTTGGATCATTATTTTAATTTTTATTTTCATTGGCAAAAAATTGTGAGGTCTAAAATAATATATTTTGTAACAAGTGAAAAAAAATGTTTTTTGACGAGTGGGAGGTTATAGCACGAGTCGAAGGCGAGTGATATAATCCCACGAGTCAAAAACCACTTTTTTTTACGAGTTACGAACATAATTTTTCATCCCAATGTGTCGAAAAAGTACACTCCCTCCGCTTCGCGTCGAGTGACTGAAATAGTAGATTACATACCTAGGCCGGTAAAGTAAGGAATGTCTCAGATCACATGTAATTGTCGGCCGAGCCGAAGCCGAGGTCAACAAACATGTGATCTAAGGCTTTTTTATTTACTGGCCAAGGTGTGTATACTATTTTTCTGCTCGACGGATCCGGAAAGTGGTAAATTCGTTTAGTGCAGCGGCCCGAAAGTTGACGCTTTCCGGCCGGAGGGCGGAAAAGTTACTTTTCCGACACAGCGTGATGAAAAATATATATTATAACCGATGATTTCTAGAATTACAAACAAATGAATGATTTATCCATGTCTATTAAGATTTTTAATATAAAAGATACTATAAGAACAAAAAGCATTCTATGTTTCTGTACATTTTTTTTATTGAGTTACGTTGGATGGAATATCTTTGGGTCTAGTTACAAACAATAATTTTTCGAATGGGAACGAAGCTTCCATTTTTTTCTCACAGCACAAATATTTAGAGAACAAAATATAATTAAATACATATCATATTAACGATGAAAAATCTATAGAGCAAAATATATGCTGCAATATTTCTGAAAGTTTTTATTGAGTTTATACTCGGCGATAGCCTCCGAAGGTGGGGAACTCGATGAAGGGTGGGGGATTGGATGATGGGGGTACGTGGAAAAGGAGGACTATAGGAGAATATCTAAGGGGGGATGGAATTTGTAGTGGGGGTAAGAACTGCCGGGTGGCGCCCCTTAATTTCTCCAACACTGAGTTGAGAATCAATAAAAATACGGAAAGGAAATTGTAACGAATCCTTTTCACGGGTACGAAGATTTTTGGAAGATTTCAGTCTCACGTTTTATTTGGGATGATGGGAAATATTACGTGGATCCACTGAGAAAAAAATATAATTTTGCAAATCAAATATTCTTTTACGAAAACTGTAAAGTACCTTCGCAATAAAAATTTCATGCATTTAATTGTCCGAAACAAATTTGATTGAATTATATTTTTCTTTCGGTGTAGGGGAAAATCAATTATGACTTATTTGTTCACAAAATTCTGAGAAATTCTTCAATAGATGTATTTTCTTCTGGAATATTTTGGGGATTCTAATTTGGGGGAGAGATTTTAGATTTCTTTCTCTGTACGATATGATAACAATTCAGAATTTATTAAAATGTCGAAGATATTTCAAGCATTCAGAAATGTATTTCCGCTTCACGAAAGCCCTTTTGAGTGAAAAACTATTTCAGTTACTTAAGTCCTGAGAAATTTGTTAAAATAAAATTAAAGGTAACAAACAATAAATGCATATAAATGGAATAAAAATATAAATTCGTGATTTCATAATATCCCTTTGTATTATCCATAATTGCATAGCACAATCAGTCATTAGTAAACCAAAGACAATAGCTTTCCGAAGAAAGACATAAGCCATAAGTTGACGGATGAGAAGAAGTAGAGGGGGTATTTGGAAAATAGAAGACGAGGAAAAATCGGTCTCATTGTCTGGGTTTGGGGTGTCGCCATTTTATCATTTCCTCGCCCCCTTCTCGCATATTTCAAATGACAAAAACCGAGCCACCATCAACGCTGGGCTGTGGGGACCCCAACCAAGCGCGATTTTACCCATCGTCTTTTTCAACCGCCTTCATGCCACCCCCTTCTCACCACCTCACCTCTTTTCTTCAACCGCCCCCAGCATCTGAACTTTAATTGCCTTTATTTTGTACCCGGGAAAAAGTTGGCAGCTGAATAGCCCCTTTCATGAGTATATAAACGATAAAATGTTTTATTGAATTTTCGGTTTTTCAAATTTTCATTTTCATTCATCATCATCTAATTAAAGAGACATACAGATGCGAAAAAAAATTGGAAAGACAATTTTGGTAGTTATTTTAATTTAAGGAAACCAGGAACCGTAAAAATTCAATCCCTTCCAATTGTTCAATTGATTCAAATCTTTTTAGAACATGAAATTATAGGACTTTCATTTTTTGGTTTTCGGGTAATTTTCCTCTTTTTCGAGATCTCAAAATTATTAATAATATTTTTAGAGGTAAACAATGAAAATGCTGAAACTATATAAAACCAAAATCGAATAAATAGGGATCCCCAACGTGCATACATTGCACTCATACCTGAAAGAAATTTTGTATTTTATATTTCTCTTATTTGGCCCTTTGCGGGCAATATATATAACTTCCCGATAGCAACAAAAAACCTGAAAAGGGATGGCCGTAATCTACTCCCACCGTGATCAGGCGTTAACCAAGTGGAGATCTATCGATCCCGATACCATTGGCTTCGATCGCAATTGAAAAGTTACCCCCATTATTGAAAACACTCAAGAGGGGGTGGGGAGTGGCCTCTCAACCTAATCAGATCTAGATTTGGACAATACGGAATGGCGGGTCTACGCACACACGCAGACATGTTTCCAAAAATCATCGAGGGAGAATCTGGTGTTTTAACCTTGCCATCTCATGAAATTAGCGATTTTCATTTTAGGAGAAAAACAATAACTTCTTATCGGGATATTAAAAGCGAAGAGTCGTAAGTATGAATAATTATTTCTACTAATAAAAAAAAAACTCAACAAAAAATGGCTGAATAAAAAAAAATCACCTAATGCCATGAATTTCGTCTAAATTTTGAATGGAATCATTTTCCCTGTAGATTTTTTTCAAAATATAAGGCATATCAAATTTATATTAACAGAAATATCTTCAGATTTTCAATTTATCGATGATCTCACGATGACTGAAAGTAAATACGGATCAAAATTGCAACCAGAAGTTATAATAACGATCCCCCGGTTTATTATATTCCACCCTGAGAATTTATAATATCCTATAGATATATATTATATTCAATTTAACTCAAGTGAAATCTCCCCGCTATGGCGTTGTCGATGAGGAAATCAAGCGATAACGATATTAACCGTGACGAGATCTTCCAAGCTTCGGCTAACTGCACAGTCTCCGTATATATATGGCATCTGACATCATTTCCCTCACTTGGAGAGAGTGAGAGAATTCCTTTGCTGGGACACGAACCATCTTCACAGAAATAGGAGAGCCCTAAAGTCGACCGCACGTTGCCTCCTCTCGTCATAAATCGTTTTTATCATCGGCTTCTGGAACGATTTTTTTCCCTCATTCCTAACGACTTTTCTTATTTTTTAGGATGATCTTTTCATTTATGTCAAGACAAAACGAACATCTATCGATTCAAGACTTGCAATTTTAGCTTCTCCTCGGCAACCGATAGTAATAGAAAATTGTGGAAAACTCTTGGTCGAATTTCTCCCGATAGGATTCCAAAAATGGCTAGATTTCAAAAAGAACAATATGAATGATTGCACGTTTGGCACAATAAAAGTGATCTTCAATAGCTAAACTCCTAGAATTAAAAATACTCCTAATGCCAATGGAATATAAACTCCAGTGTGTTTTTAGGCCTCTTACATCATCAAAAGGCCTTCCATTTCTCCAGTGAGAAACACGAATTTACGGATTCAATCTATAAAGCTCTCCCTGTCCCTTTTTTCAAGCCCCTCTTAAGCAGTCCAATTTCTGCTGTGTATATTTTAGGCATTAGGCGAGAGCCATCGGCCATTTTATCTGTCTTTTATCCCCGGGAATCGTCGGGGAAATAGATGGTGAGTACAACAGAGAGAGAGCGAGAGTCTCGACTAAGATTAAGGGAGAACTGAAACAGAGAATTGGCGAGGGTGAGTTGACGTCAGAAAAAGCCACCCTATCGTTCTTTCCTTCTTACCGTGCCCCAAACTACAACGCGCTCATTCTTTCTTACTCCCACCAGCCCATTTTGCGTCCCTGCTTATTCATTCGGTCTCCCTCTATTCCGGCCCACTTAGCAGTAGGAAGAGCCAAAGGGGGTGGAAAACAGAGAGGAGAAAAGAGAGAGAGAGAGAGAGAGAGAGAGAGAGAGAGAAACGAGGGTTAGGGTGAAATGGAGAAAAGTCCTTCGGAAAAGTCTGCCCCAGCAAAATGGTCGGCTCTCTCCCGTCGCGATTTTTATCTCCACCTTCTTCTCCTTCATCTACTTCATTCCCTCTCCCTCCGTCTTAACGATTCCTGGATTATTCACTCGAAATCCTCTATGAAATATTCCCAGTTCTCAGAATTGTGCAAAAACTGTTGGAAAGCTTTCCCTGAAAGTGAAAATTTCAAAGAGTGAAAAAATGAAAAAAGCAAAACTCCAACCGAGCACTTGCCACTGGACTTTTCTCACTAACCACTGACAAGATGATAACTGTTCTTACAAAATGGTTAACAGGCCTTTAAGCTCTTGCGCCTGCTTCCGTATAGATTATACACCCTGTGGAGATGAACAGGCGAGACAAATCTTTCTGCGTCATTTCACTCGACGGACCGGGAACAAGAGGTTCAGCAGTCCGTTGTCATCTCCAACGTCCCCACCGGAAGTCCCCCTCTTAGATCTCCTCAAGAAGACACGAGTCATTAATGACACAGTTCCCAAGACTATTACCATTTCGCATTCTTCCAAACTACTGTCTGCACTCGGAGATCCATTGAGTTCTGAATAAATTTTAATAATTTGAGATTATTACAGATATTACAGTAGACTAGCCTGACATGGTCAAGCTAGTTTACTTATGGACCGTGTTAACATTAATTTAACTGGCGGCTGTCACCAGGGGTCAATCACCCTAATTTCCAGCCACTGTATCCCCATCCCCATCGGCTCTAATCTCCAAAAATCCTGACCAAAAATCTCCCCAGCATCCCAAGAGCGTCATTGACAAGAACGCCATTTGACAACTCCTGCCAACACCATCACCATAAAGATTTTTCCCGAAATCACTGAGTCAGCCAGTTACCTCACCACAGACCCACGATTTTCGGCTTCACAATATCACCGAGAGGCCCCCGCGAGGCGTCCTTCCCTGCCATTGCCGGGTCAGCCACAAACTAGGAATGTCTCCGGCTTACCAAGAGAACGTCCGTCCAACGGAATTCTGTCGCGTTTACCTTCAACAATCCCCCACTCCACCGCCAGCCATCCCAATTGTCCACAATGAAGTTGAACAAAGACAGTTGCATCTAATGCCCATAACGAAAGTGCCAGCTTGATTCGGAGATGGTGAAAAAAATGTACCGGCTTTGGTTGGTATTGAAACAAACCCGTTCCTCGAGAGTGACCCTTCGTCATCCGATGGGGGTTCAACGGAAAAGGGTTTATAGTCCAACGGGCCTCATTAGCATATACCGGGAGGACGGCGTTCAAAGGTCCGACTGAAAACTGGTCAGGTTAGTTTTTTCACTTCTTGCCGCCTATCCATCTTTCTCTCTCTCTCTCTCTTTCGTTTTTTCCTACCCTCGCTCTCTCTCTCTCTCTCTCTCTTTTCCCCGGGTTCTTCGCTGCCTTTAATTCACGATGACCAGATGTCCATTCACGGGTACCTAGGCTGGGGCTAGAGGGGAGTATGCCATCTCACTTTTGAACATTGTAGTACTCTGTGACCTCGATATACCAAAGAGTGAGATGACCTTACTCAGTTGGACCCTCGGAAGTGACCCCTCGAATAATGTACCTAGAAAACCGGTTTGGACACAACGGATTTTACGAATGTCGATTAAGGAGAGGGGTTGCATACCTGGATTGGGTTCAGTTGATGTATGAAGAGTACACGTGGTTACTTTGGCCGGAAGCCCCTTCATACCAAAATCGATGGAATGAATTCGCGAAAATATTAAAAATATTCAACACTCATTTGGCTGATTGTCCTGCAGAAGGAAAAGGAAAATCCACTTGATAGCTGGAGGAGAATGAATGCTATAATACTTACGACTGAGCGCAAACATTTGAATGGTAAATTCATTTATGTACAGGTATAGAGTGATATTGGGTCGGGTGAAAGTGCATAGCCAAGGCGAAACCAACACCACCCCTACAGGGCAATTTGGATAATGACTACACGGCAGATTCTCAACGGTGGATTATCCCACTGGACGTTAAAACGATAGTTCCAGGAATGGGTGCAGATGTCCCGTCACTTCCCAATCGATGATTATTGGCTTATATTTGGATCGAGAGCTTCCGGTCGTGGTGTGAAAGCATCATAAAGCAAGCATGAGAGGCTTCTTTCGGTGTGACATTAAGATCTGGTTTGATTCAACGTATTCGTCAATTGTTGAGACCAGTTATTTCCATGAAACATATTTTCTGCCACTTCGGATGACTTCCTCGTAAGGGATGACTGTAAATGACAGAGACCTATACAAAGCCATCGAAAAAATAATAATTTACAAGTTCACATGTCACTGATGACTTTCGGAAGCACTATGAGGCTCATTTCGACGATTCTCAGCATGAGATATGGATGAGTTGGGGGTCGGGGTGGCGGAATACTAAGTAAAGAAGAAGAATAAAATGAAAGAGGAACAAAAAGAAAATAAAAAGTGCAAGAAAGTAGAAATGTTCTAAGCTAAAGCGCGCCGCACACTTTGCAGTCGTCTTCGTTTTATTGAAGATGCCGGGGGTATACCGGGGAGTGGAGGATTGAGGGGGTGGGAAAAGAAAAGACTGAGGAGTAAAATGAAGGGAAAAAAGGTAGACTCAAGAGCCCAGGGCGGTTCTTGGACCATTTCAATCTATACCCATCCTTGAAGTGAGAGCTGGTATATATCTCGGTTATAGTGGAAAGAGTCTTTCGCGAGGGGGTGTGGACGAGTGGGAAGACAGAGGAGTGGAATGAGAGATGTAGGGTTTGGTTGGACCAGAGGGAGGGGGGCAAGAGGGGCGGCATTAATTACGCTCCTTTATTATAAAAACTGAACTCCCTCCGGCCAGGAGAAACGAAGAACGGCCAGATAAGGAGGGAAAAAGCTCCGACCAAAGCCAACCCACTCACCCACCGCCCACTCCACCGTTTTTCCATCCTCTTTTCTCCACTCAAACGGGTCTGTCTCCCTCTGTTCAATTTAAAATACTTAATCTGTCTTAGTCCTCTTGTGCCTCGCTACGGGGTTGTCAAATGCAACTGTCGTGAAATGACTTGGAGATAGTTGGATATCTGGATTGTGGTTTTTATTGGAATGACATTGCAAATTATGGGTGTCCTAATAGGTGACATCAATTACCAGTTAATGGTAAAAACCATTTGTAGTCACTTCATCGTTGTCGCTAATTTCCAAACATTTTCCAAACAGGGGAAAATAATGCGCTATTATTGATGACATTGTCATCGAACTTTGAGGACATATTGAGTCTATATATTCATTCAATACTACAACAAATCATTATTAGACGAAATTATGAAAAAATCATGAACCAATTGAAAAGAATAGCCTCTGATATTTGCTCTCAGGATTTCTCATTGTGAAATTTCAGTTGAGAACCGCCGTAGAAAATAAGAAACTGGAGAAAATGGCGAGGATTTTAATTTGCATCCCTCCCGCGTGGCCGCCCTTGTCTTCAGTGTTGAGAGGAGCGAGGGTGGGAAGTGAGAGGCGAGTCTGGCTACTTTCTCCAGCATGAAAAGCACCGAGGCTAAAAAGAAGAAGAAAATTGTAAGGGTTAGGAGAAACATCATTGCCGCACGCGCAGAATGAAATTACCGATTTGCCAAAGGTACATGCACTTTTTATTTGTTTCCCCTTTTTTTTTTTAATGTTTTTATTTTTGTTCCATTTCAAGACTTAATTTCACAATCCCCGGGGTTTCTTGTCCACTGTTTTCTCCACCCTTCGTTGGCCTCTATAACGCTTTCACCCTTGGATCCACGGTCTAGCAAATAACTTTCATAATTTCCGATTAGAAAGTTTTCAACCCCTCGATGGGGTTGCGATTGATGCTGAAATTAGGGGCATTCTCGATTTCTTTTCCCCAGCAACAAAATCGAAAGGGAGAAAGGAAAGCGTTCTGATGCTGATTCGAGACGATCATGACGGAAATAATAACTAAATGGGGTAATACAATGTAATATTAATGAGAATTATCGATCCTCCTCGCAGTACGACATTATCATCACCACTTTCATCCAACAAGACACGACGGATCATTGAGCATCACTCCTTTCCACAGCTGATCAGCTTTGGCAGACAACCAAGAAGCCTCACCCCCACCAAACTTTACAATCTTTATCAGTCCTTTGACTCTATTTATGGGGGATGGTTCTTTAAGGGTTTCTGTGTATACATCTCACCATCCAATGAAAATATTCTCCTCGCGGATGAATGACATTGTACCGTAATAAGCGACATACCAATTATTCTTGATAATTAACATGTGGACAATCTCATTTCTCAAACTCGGAAAAAAACTATTTGCAAAAAATTCCTCATGCAATGAAAGTTGTGGAAGTAAACCGGGGTCAGTCAACATATGGTACACTCGGTCATCACGCACGAATTCCCGTGCGAATCCAATCTCCTCGCCCCCGCTCCACCCCTCTTGACATAATTCTCGATCCTGTATGTATAGCATATACGCCCCTTCCTTTCGTACTTATATTCCAAGGCTTTTGTCTGAAGAAACAGAAGTAGACCGTTAGACAACAGTCTTCAAAATACAGAGTATGTATTTGGAGCAGTGGCCAAGGGTTTATTGTGGTTTGAAAAGCAAATACAGCCGTTGGAAGATGAAAAATATTTCCCTCATTGTTATTTTTATAATCGTATCTACAACTAATCTATCTTTCAATACAATATTCGCACAATAGCTATTAATGAATTGTGCCCAAACACTAGATCACTTTTTTTTTATTCATCCACGAATAGAGTGAGATGAATTGAGTACACCTTGGAGATGACTGCAATTTTACGTCGTTCATAATACTCCGGTTCATTAATTTCTCCAGCAAAAGACAGTACCAGAGACCCAAGTCAGAGCCAGAGGTCCAGACCTAGTCAAGAAAGAGGAAGGATCCCTCCTTCACCCACTCACTATTTGAATTCAAAAACGAGCTTGAGCCTCTCACTTCAACCCATGATTCCTCACTGTAGAGACGCAAGGAGAATGTCTCTCTTCCACCTCCAACATTTCTTAATGTTTTTCCCCTTGGTCTCCGCTATCCGTCGTCTTATTCTCGTTAGAATAAGATGAAAAACGCTGCGCGAGGAGGAGAGAGTTCAGGCGAAAGAAAAAAGAAAAGCGCGGAATGAGAGGAGAGCGAGAGAGAGAGGGAGAGAGCGATAGAGAGCGAGAGGAGACTAGAACCCCTGGTAGAACCATGGGGTCCCCTCTCCCCTTCTGCCCTCTTCTTTTCCTCCTTTTGCACCCCAAGGCTCAGTCAATAAAGTATTCTAAAAAGCCCGCACGAATAAGAACCGTCTTACTTCTCTCCCCCTCCTCCCATCGTTTGCCACCCACCCCCAACCCCCGTCCGACTCTTGCTGCGGCATCCAACCCTCTTTTCCCCCGGCATTCAAACCCCGACAGGCTACAAACGGAGGTGGGAGGGGGTGGGGGGGGGGGAGCTACGGGAGAAAAGGAAGAACTGCCTTGCACCCCCCAATCCTTGCCCACCCCCGAGAGGGGGTAGGCAAGGGGGGTACCCTGAACGAAAAGGGGAAAAGAGGGTGGAAAAATAGGGGTGGCAAAAAACGTCAATAATATCGGCAAGATGGAAGCCCCCGGACGAAAATGTTTCAAGGGAATGGTGGACGACGGCATCTCTCTTGGGGTGCTTTGTGATTTTCTTATGTATAGAAAGTTCCGGCAACCCCTTACCGAGACCGTTATCGCTTTGGCGCTCACTTCTGTGGCAAATGATACGCCACGGGAGGATCGACGACTGAAAAATATTTATCTTTCTGGAAGCGAGGTTTTCAAGGACACCCATTCAGTTTTGGTCAATTCTGGGAAATGAGGAATTTAATGGTGATGATTGATGATAATAATTTGATTAATCATTAATTCAGGATAATCAACGGTTCCGTATGATCGGGGCGATCAACTGAACGATATTGGTGCTAGTTTTGTACTAATTGAGTTTTATCTCAGAATAGTATATTTCAGAAGTGCAAAAATTTGGTTTTCAACGAGCGGGAGGGTTACATCACGAGTCACAAGCGATTGATATAATTTCGCGAGCGGAAAAGCATTTTTTGCAAGTGTTGAGAGAAAAAATTTTCATCACGACGTGCCGGAAAGTGCGCTTTTCGTTACCGCGGGATGAAAAATATGTTTTCCTAAATAATGTAATGATTAGGTCATTTCTCATCGATACCTGCACTGAATACGTCAATCATACAAAAATTAATACTTAGGGGATGCATAAGATACGCAGATTTCATGATCTCTTTCAGAGAATTTGTATGACATCGGGATCTTCTTCCGTGATGTTTTTTTTTATATGACATGGTGGTCATAATATAGGAGGTCTGAATCCACCACAAAACTCGGATGGCTCATAAAATTCGACGTAAACATAATCCGATGATTATAATACACAATATACCGACAACTTTTGGTACTCGGCGTTGAACAATCTCCCCTTGTGATTTCAACCTCCAAAGACCGCAGAGAGACATTATTGGCAGACACACCGCACACGTTTGGTGCCCATCATCAAATGGTTTTGGATGCCACAGAGAGAACACCCAAAACCATTAACGTACACATTTCGGTTAACATGTCCCTCCACCTTGGAATGAATCGTCCGCGTCGGGAAGCCTCCTCCAGAACCTTGCACCATCTATTATTGTGTATATATTGCCATAGAAAGACCAACGAGAATATATAGATGATGGAGATGAAGACGTTTGGTGTCTCTGTCGAACGTGGAAATATAATTACGGTTCCATCATGTTTTCCGTTAATTGCCATTATCGATGGCAACGCAGTTGCCGATGGAGTCTCTTATAGACGAAGGTTACACATACGGGTTCCCTGTTTTCGGCTGGTAGAGATGCATGTCGTTGCATACGTGCTTCTGTGAGACCAGCAACACCTCCAAGACGCAGCGAACATCCTGCGGTTTCTGGTATGGGCATTGTCCAACCAAGTACTAATACCTTTCGCACATACGTAATCAGTATAACATATCTTCAATGGAAAAAAAAAAATCACCACAACTCACCGGCAAACGAAAAATATACCTCATTTATCCTCGCAAAAAACCAAAGCCTCTTCCACAAATTGCACGATAGCAGAAAATTTTCCAAATAGAGGAGAATGGAAAAACGGCCGAGGCGGCGGCGGCGGCGGGGGGGGGGGGCGGGGGAAGACTACCTGATGCAGGGGTGGTAGAGAGAGAGTAGGAAGAGCGAACTTTCCGAATAGAAAGCGCTCGTTCGTTCGTTCAAGAAAGAAAAAAAACAAAGAACAAAAAAAAATCCCAGGAGTTTCTCTACATCCTCCGGTAATCGCGTGCGCTCTCGAGGTTGTAGGGAAACTTTTCTTATTTTTTTTCCCTCCCCCACCACCTCTTCAACTTTTTCTTTTAATTTTTTTTTAATTCTCCCGCCGGTAGCCGGAAGAAAATATCTCGAAACTCGCTACCTTCCTTTTGCCTTCTTCAACGAGGAGCGTCCGCCTTCTTCCCTCAACCCAGGCCCCCCCCCCCTGTCCCCCCCCCCCCTTCCTTCGTCCCTCTTTTTCTCGACATAACTTCACTCTCCATCGTATCTCTTTTCCTCTCTTTTCCACGCTATCCAGCGTGAAGCTATCCCATTCCTCTTTCCCTTGCCAGGCACAATGGAGCCCGAATCCATCTCGGACAACCTAACCCTCTCTCCTGTTTCCCTTTTCCTCCCCCTCCCCCTCCCGCCCCTCACTCCAACCCCAGACCTCATTCCACTCTCCACTATCTTTCGTCTTTTTCTTCGTATCTCGTTGAAACAGCGTCGAGGAATAATTCCATTTTCTTGTACGACTACAATTTTGCTTTCAATTTATTTTCTTCCATTTTCCCCTCTCACCCCAATCCTCGCGCCAGCCTCATCGTCATCTTTTTAATTTTCTGAAGGTGGACTGAGGTATTAACATCGTGATAATATTTCAAACTGCTGTATATTTGACTTGTAAATAGCTCGCAAATGTCGATTCGAAACAAAATTCAAAAATTTTTGAAAAATCAATTCGACTCGAGAGTTGATTAGACGGTAAATTTTTGGCAATTTTATCTGGCGTTTCATTGCATTAACAAGTAGAAAGAAAATAAATGTTGAAGTGATTTGACCAATGTTTACCACTTTTATAAAGATGAAATCGAAAGCAACTTTGTTATCTTAAGATTGTTGTTGCGAGTCGGTGAGCTCAGCTGGTAAACAATTTCTGAAAGCATGGAATATACTCGGCCTGAGATGTATAAAAAAATCACTACGAATAAGGTACTTGTTATTGGAGCGCTGAAGAGAAATTTCCACAACCCCAACCCCCCCCCCCCTCCCTACGCTCATTTCTTAGGCCTCCAACGGTCGATCTCCAAGTAGTGTGGGTGGATGGAGTGACGAATTAAAATCCAAAGCTACCCTTCGGTAGATAGAGAGTGACTTCACCCGGAAGGCGGCGGATGGTAGCTGGGTCGCAAGAAAATTCACCAAGTAATCAGCGAGTGCTAGTCCCTGTTCGAGCATAATTAATCTTAACGGCGGAGATTCGGAAAATTTACGAAAGGGAAAATGTCAGACGAGATTTCGATCTGTAGCTTAAAAAAAATATGCGTCAATTGAAAAAAGGGAAAGAAATGTGAGCGGTTATCTCTACAAATTGGCTAGGCAAAGAAAAAAAAATCTGAGTGCTTTCTTACCCCTAAGGGAAAGCCACAGGTCAACAAGTGGAAAAAAATAAGTCATAAAAAAAAAGTCACCCCAGAGGTAACCCACCGTAACACTTCGATCCACTGAGCGAACCCGGAGGGTGGTTTGTTTGCCTAAAAAAAAGCTGACGGGGTGAAATTGGAGAAGGGGTGACCGGGCACCTGCCGACACTTTTTCAAGTGATCCGACCGCAGCGACCTCTGACGTAAGACGTGAGAATTATCTCGAGGGGGAGGCTTTTTTTTTGTTTGATGGGTCATGAAGTCTTGAATGGCGCCATCTGCCAGGGGGTACAAGAAACCGGAGACCTCCTGGGTGTTCATCCCAACTGTATTACCAACGGCAAGATGTACACGTTAGGTACTTTGGGTCTCTAGGTGGCTTCAGGATCAATAAAAATAGGAAGACAACAAAATTCACTTTTTCTCATCAGAATTACTGATTGTAAACATTTATGAAAAATATTTCTTAATTAATCGCTGTTTATTTAACGATATAGATTAATATTAGTATTAAGCCACTTGAAGAAGCTCGAGAAGACACTGACTATGGCTTTTTATTAAGCATTGAAAATGATGCAACAATATCGTGAGGTTAGATCGTTGATGTTCCACCCAACCCAGCCCTTCAGCCCCACCTCTAGTTCCCCCCTTGACATAGGTCGACCCCCTCTAGATAATTCCGGCAGATAATTTTATTTGAAACGAATTCACTTGAAATGGATGAAGAACGCAGATAATTTTCAATAATTAAAATTTCTCTATAACCGTGTATGACGAGAACGATGATTCTTTACATATCCCATATTGTTTTGTCAATTATTTCGGAATCATCATTCCTCGGATATTCCATATTGTTACGTCAATTATTACTGATTGATGGATAACGCATCAAAGCAAGCATGAAATGTGAAACCAATTGCAGTGGTTAATAATGAATTCCAACAGACATTCATGATGAGACAAATTACAGCTTATATGAAGTGTGCTCGCATTTTCCAATAATTCTTATCTACTCATTATTTGAATATGAAGGCAGGCATTCTGTCTATGAGCCACCGAACACCTCTCGGGCTGGAGTCGATGCTTCTTCTCGATGATATTTTTATTCCCATATAGTCTAGTGGCTAGGATATTGTAGCGAATCATTATTATGAGCTCCGAGGTAGAGACTTGGTTAGATTTATGTTTTCTCATATCAGTACATTCACTTCTCAATGATTTCAATAATGAAGAAATCCGATCATCATAGATTGCACGTGCATAATGTCGCTCATCACCAACAGTAAGTTCTCTCTCATGCTATATAGCGATAGTAACCTAACCTCAAAACCTTCACGGCGTACCTCATCCTTCGTATTTCGCTGTGTAGCATAGAGGCGTACCTATTATAAGTTGAGAAACAAACTTTACTTATATACTGCGATGTACGTTTCACTACTTCTCGCATGCGCCCATCTCCACCCAACCACCCTCAGGTTCTTCCTCATAAAGCCCTTTTCCATCCCCTTTTCATATTCCACCTTCCACCCAACCACCCCGAGTTCAACCTCTTTCTATCGCGCGTGACTGTCATTCGCGCAGTTTCCTAGCCCCGTCATACTTATAACAACCATAAAATATAACCTGTCTCGTATGCATATGGCGGGAAGGGGGGGGGGGGGGGAGGTGAAAAGATGGAAGCGTAGAGTGCATCCGCACGTTGTACTCCAACATGCATACCCTCCTACACTCTCAAAAAAATCACTAGCATAGCTGACACATGATATAGGAGTCAGCGGGTGATGGACTACGTGTGAGAATTTACATGTTGTTGAAAATATCAAATGGGTTTGAAGAATAGCCGAGTAAATGAAGCGGTGGGCAACGTTCATACGAGTTTTTCAGATTCTTCGAGACTTTATAGGTCTCATTCGAGAAGCTCTAATAATATATTTCCGGCTTGTCGTTATGGGGTTTTTTACTCGCGCCGAGTTTGGCAAGCCGAGCCATAGGCGAGGCGGCCAACCAGGCGAGTCAAAAAACCCCATAACGATAGCCCCGGAACAAGATTTTTCCGTAGTGATTTTCACTTTTTCGAGTTCGGGCAAGAGTACCAATCCCCCAATGAGGAAAATTGAAAAAAAGTACGGGAAAATCCATTTTATGTTGACAATATTATCAGATGGGTTCAACGATTACTGATGAGTTTGATGGGCTATTGTTTACATAATATCTTAAATTTGACAATAAAATTTTTAACTAAACACTGTAGAATTTTCTGGATTTTTGTAGAGAATTTTTCAGCGCGTACTTCGATAAATACGTCAACCACATTATTGCTCCTTATAAAGAGATCTTTTCGCGAATCGTCAATGATGCCAAATACACCTCCGCCTCCCCACAAATGTACCGAGGGCATGTTAACGACTGCGATACATTGGCGTCTGGAATGTCTAACCTCAAAATTGACGATTGGTATGAACGATATATGATGGAGCACGCAAGAACAACCGGGGGAAGGAGGCAAGAGTGGTATTTACATCCGCAGTATCCATACTCTCGTTGTCGATCATCCTGTGTGCGTACGCGATTTATTGCGACCAACACCTAGTCTGTTGGTATTGCGGAGAGGATGATGTGAGGGGTGGGCATTCAGGAATGATATACTATGTATTCGGGGTATTAGTTACTCATCTAGACCAAGGGTTTCCGTTATTACGAATTCATGGAATTTCTCATAACTGTGTATTTTCATAGACTCAGAATCAATCGATAGGTGATTTGGGGTTTTGGAAATTACCGTTGCGTCTGGATTTTTTAAATGGAGGCGAGCATTTTCTGAATACACAATTTTCTAGTCCTATTGAAAATTTAATATGACGTTAACAATTCGTCGACACACCATTTGGTGGATTGTATTCAGTTGATTTTCCAATTTAAGGAAAAATGGGTTATTCGTTGACATCTCTACCGTATCATATTTTTAGAAGAAGACAAAACGTATCGACAGGCTTAATTTTTTAATCAACCCGGGAACAATATTCAAGTGCACATTACATTAAGTTGACTAAGCAATCTATTAGGTCATGATTTATCGAGGATACGGTACGTAATTTAAAGTTTGGATCAAGCCATGTGTCACGATATAATTAATGCATCGCGGTTTGTCATTTGAATCTGATTATATATAAGTTCATTACCGAAATTGATCGCAACTCGATTTCATAAATTTTACGAACATTTTTGACTCTCTAAATGGTATAACACTCGGGGATTCTGAATGTTCGCGTTGAAACCGGCTGCCGTTGAAGGCGCACAACCATTGAAAAACCATTGGCCGACCAGTTTTCATTTATAAAAGGCCAAAACTAACCGGAGCACCACCGCCCGCGTATTTGTTAACGTCCAGTTAAACCAGTTTTTGAATAATTTTTGGAGGGATCTGAAACGGTTTCGAGTTGTATGTGTTATACGGCAGATGGGAATCGCGGGACTGTCAGGATGTGCAAGCAGCAGTTGAGAAACACGATCGGGTTCTTAATTTATATTTTCATTCAAATGTCCGAGGACGAATGGAATTTATATTTTCTATTCGCGTCCCCATTCCCATTTCAACAAAAAAAAAGACTTCTTCGCGGTTTCAGCGTTACGTTGAATGCGAGAAAATTGGGTATGATTGAATGATGACAGCAGATGTGGTTAGTCATCCATTAACAATCAATTATAGCACCTCATTAGGTGAGTATCACCCGGCGCAGGAGATGACATTTGCGAAGGTGAGGGGTTTACAACCCCCCGAAGGCGAATTCAGAATATCCCCTTCTACATTTCTCGCACATTGGAATACTGACCGCTGGTCAGTCTTTCGCGGGGTTAATTTCATTCTCCAGAGCTACGGCCGGGGGTAAAGGGCCTTATTAAATGTCCCTTGCTGGGCTGGTACATCGGGACCCCGTGCAGGATTTTTTTTTCATGTATCATTAGGTGGTCTTTGCTTTTGTTCAATTTGATCATTGATTCTTTTCGAGAGTTTTAGATAAAGTGCAGTGAACCGCAAAATCAAACAGTCGGGACGATTTTTTTTTGGCGAGTGAAGTTGATCGATTAAATATTGAAATAAATCGCCTGAACTCCCGCAAAAATAATAGTTCAAAATTTTGATTAACACAATAATCTCTATCAGAAATTCCACTTTATATTTTGGAAAAAATATTTTCCATTGCACAAGAAGATCGGCTTGACGATCGCAATTCTCGCAGATTCTACAGTTCTCTCCAAAAAGTGAAAGCCGAAGAAAGCGAATGCTATACAAACCTTTGGGCAGGTCAAGCCCGCTCGAAGGGATAACTTGACCCCGAAACAGGTTTTCCTTCTTACTTCCTGGCTAAATCTTTCCGCTTCCCTTAAAGGAAAAAAACATTCATGTCCGATGCGTGCTGACCTTTGTCGGTTTGTTCACATCTCTCCAGCAACTGGTTTTCTTTCCCACAATATTCCCGATGGGTACTTACCACTGGTCACTCTTTGGGGTTGACGCGCTGTGGAGGGGGTACAGCCGTGTACTTTCTTTTTTAGGTAGAACTTGATTCTCCGGGGACTGACCAGTCTGTCCTGATGTTAGTCCGTGATTTTGTGCTGTTGCGAGTGGTCAATATTATGCGCTGTAACTAATATTTTATTTTAATTTCATTAATAAATCTCTTACCGATTTTTAAAAATTATAGAAAAAAAATCATTGATATAGTTCCTAAAAATACCAACAAAATTGAGGATATTTTTTTAATAGTGAAAAATATGCATAATTATTGATTTTTTCGCAAAGTTTTTTCGCCCAGTGATATAGTGTGTTGGGGCGCAACGAGGGCGGAGTCCTGGAGTAAAGTGAGCGGCCATGCTGCCACCCCCGTCTTACCAAGAGACTCTTCCAAGCCCCTAGTTATATGTGTGTGTATGAGTGTGAGTTAAAATAAGGGATGAAAAAGCAGAGAGAGTGAGAGAGACAGAGAGAGGAAAATGGTGGGAGTACTCGTAGTCCTTAATTCTCCGCCTCCTTGATACACAGCTCCATCACACTAATATTATATTTTCACTGATAATAATTGAATTTTTCATGAAAAGATCGTCTCGATTGAGTATTTTTTTTTTTTGTCTCTAACATAAGTACTGGCAGGTCGAAATAGGAGCCCAGGTAGGGTGAATGCTCCTACATTTCCTTTGAGCCGTTTGCATTCGTAGCGAGAGGACTTGAATTCTCTTGACTCTCGCGCTCAAGTCCTAGAAGTCGTTTTCAACCACCTTACTGCCTACCCTCTATTCTATCCCACTTCAGTCTTATTCTGTAATTTCGTACACAAATGAAAGGGCCTCGAGCTATTTGAAATGGCCCACACATTCCTCACTTTCTCTCCCATCGCATCCCCTTTGTTTTCTATCGATTTCGAGATATGTGAGAATTAATTCCACATAAAACCCTCGAATATTCATAAAATATTTACCTTCAGACGCAACTTTGAGCATTAACAAATGTCTAGAAGGGCAAAAACCCTCACGAATCCTCCCTTCTCGAAATATTGTTAAACCTGACAATAAAAATAATCCACAAATTCTCATTACTATTTCAAAGTACATAACCAATGATCAGTAAATCCCTTTACCACAATTAAAATTCCTAGAGAAGCCACTTGAACTATTTTCGAACGAATGGGTTATTTTAATTTGCCGGCGAGTGCTTGGCCAACCGCCAACCGTCCACAGAGATTTCTTAATACCCATGCCACAAATGGCCCGCTCGTTTCACCCACTTCTACCCCTAGCCTCTGGAAAAACCCATACTCCTCATCTCCATTCGGTGTATCTCCTTCTCCCTCATTCGCTTTCTCGTTTGCCAGTGCCTTTTGATTATATACACAAAAGTATATAGTACTCTCATTCCAGGATTCCTCCCTTGGCCACGGTCATCCTACCAGTTTTTTTACGACCCTCAAGTTGAAATGAGGCCACTTCACAGATATCGTTCATTCACCGGAAATTCAGCGCTCCCCAGTTCAAATTATCCAGCAAAAATTCATTTATTTCTGTTGAAGCCCTGATTTTAACCGAATCTCTTCTCATTTTGTTCCCTAAACTAATAATAAGAAGAAACGACTAAAAAAAAAAGACTTCCAGGCTATTAATTAATTAATTTAAATATGCACCCTGAAAACTATAAACGATATTCTACTGCATAAAAAATTATTCCGAGAAAATAAATAATAATGTGCAAGAAAATAATTCGCATATTATTAAAACCATCAATTAGCAAAAATACATTAGAATATTAAACTAATCAGAGCAAGTCGAGAGTTCTCTCCCTTCCGAAAACCAAGACCCGAAATTACACAAGTTCCCTTAAAATACAACACAACATGAAGAGGGACGAGTGGTATTGTGAGTGTCAGGGGTTAGGCCCTTTTCCACTTTCGCCATCATATATAAGACTGCACGAAATATTCCAAGCGGGGGAGACGACGGGTTTAAAATTTAAGGGTATGAAATCAGCGCTAGGTGGGGAGGTGACGTCTCCGGGGTTATGGTACCCACCCTCGGAGGCCATCCTGCCTGACCATTATCCGTTCGGGAAATACGTGAAATTTCGCGGGCCCTCCAACACTTGCGATACTAAAATCCATAGAACATCCCGCCCTTCCACACTTTCTCATTTCGCCGAAGGACCAAAGCTAGCATCTCGCCTTTCAAACCCAAAACCTGACTTTTCTCTCTCTCTCTCTCTCTCTCTCTCTCTCTCTCTCTCTCTCTCTCTCTCTCTCTCTCTCGCACCCTCCCTCCCCCTCCTCATTTGCCCCTCTCCCTCTCTCACACTCATATCCCCCCGCCTCACCCCCCCCCCCCCCCCCCCTCCCACTGCCACCACCCTTAAACCTTCCTCGTTTCTCTTCCTTGCCCAGCCTTGTCGCTAGCTTTTGTCTCCGGCATTGATTTCCGAGGCCAACTTTGCTTCTCGTCCCCGGCGTCGTTAAATTATAATCGCGAAACACCCGCGCGGAGGCTCTGAAGTTGGAGACAAAGCTTTCGCAGCCATCCACCTTTCCTACTGTTTGCACCTTCTCCCTCTTTCTCAATCCAAATGGTGGTTACCTCACTTCATCACACCACTCGAGTTTGTCTACCAACACTCGGGCATCGTTGCCCATACAGTCGCTTGGCTTTTCAAAATTCAATGAAACAACGAATCAGTCTAGTCCAGGATCAGAAAAGCTGTCCAACTTTTCTATATTAATGGATTTACTCAACTCGCAATGGAGGAGAAGAACCGTTCGATACTATTTATGGATATTTTCCGTGGAAGGATTCAAAGGTGTCATCATCCAACCTGAATCAACCTAACTGTTCAGCCTAATTGATTGATGTTGAGTTTTCGATCCATTCCTCATATGTTACAGCCGGTCAAGACGAGAAATAAAAATGATGATCAAGATCTGTTTCTTGATATTCATGGGATCTTTGAATTTTGGCATCCATTCTGTACAACATCGAAGCAAAATTGGAAGGATTGTGAGAATCTGACAGCTCAGATGTCATTGCATCTCCTCCCATCCGACGAATCCCAGCAACTTCATGATCTTTTCATGAATTTTCCTCTCAAAACATCCCTTCATCTTGCACAATTACAATGAAACTAATAATTATTGTCGTCACTTTGCAATAGCAGTTGGCAATCCGAAATCACAGCCCCCTAAGGTTTCCTTATGTTGGAGGACGATAAAGAGAGAGGACCCACTGAGGGTTAGGCAAAATTGTGGGTGGGAAGAGACGGGGGGGTGGTTGGAGGGCTTGTACCGAGTGCCCCGGTGGTGTTTGAGTTTGAAATTACGAAGCGAGAGAATTTATATGCCGGTGCCGCCTGTTCTTGCGCGCCACCGCTCGAGAAGTTTCATTTATTTAAGGCATCTTGTTCGGGACAGAAAAGGGAGTCATGAGGAGGGGGGGGGGGTGGTGGTGGTGGTGGTGCTGAAAGCCCTGGGTGCCACCCTCTTATTCCGTGTAAGAACCACACCCTGGTATGCCTTGAAATATCCCGGGCTTTTAAGTACTCCCAACCCTCTCGCACGAAAATTTTCCAGGGTCGTTAATTCATATTATACCAATTTTGTATTTTTCTTGTTACTTGAAGGATGATGGTAATATCATTAGTGAATCGGATTGAATTAATAAGTTGTTGTACCTGTTGTTCTCGGGAGACTCGTCAATCATCTGCCATCATCCCACAATATAACCCAAAACTCCAAAAACCATCTATAATCGAAGCACCAAATTATTATTGATAAGTTGAATCGATCAAACTATCACGTCCGCATCCTTTCTATCTGGGCCTCTCTGAAGTTAAAATGATAATAATTTTGTCAATACAATGGTAGTCCGTTGGTAAATGCTCTCGGAGAGTGTGAGAGGTGACCCCTAGCGGGGGCGTCACCTAATCTCATTCTAAAATCTAATTCCACCAACAATTTCTAAGCCGCTTCATTAAAATTCTAAGCACACCAAGGACGATAGCGTCAGTGGAGTACGAGGAAATTGGTTAAGGAGAGAGGGGAGTAAAATAGGGAAAAGTGTTGGAGACAGTGTAAAAGCAAGAAACGCCTAGGGTTTGTGAAGCTGAAACAATAAGAACCGAACGTAGAATTATATACGTATATATATTCGTATAAATGTGAAAGGCAGTTGAGAGCAGTCACAAACACAAATTTCATCCCCTTTCCTTTCTAGTTGACGTTGAGGAGGCAGAGTGGTAGTACCCAACACCCACCCACTGTAAGAACGCCGTAAAAGCTCACCTCAGACTCAGCGATTTCATTGGCTGAGCCGTTTTCCCAACTATACCCCGTACTCCCTTTCTCCTCTCTTTCTACCTACTCCTCTTGGTTTGCGACGAGAACGGAGAGATATCTCGCAAATAGCGAAACGGAACGAGACGTATAAGCATTCAGTGCCGCCAGTAAAGGACGTTTTCATTGAGCCGTCTTATTGTACCACCGGGTAAAGTTCCATCGCGGGATCGGTGTAGAGGGGCAAGGGGAGGGTTGGAGAATAGCAAAAGAGAGGAACACTGGAGGAAGCCAACAAATATTCTACGACTGAAGCTATAACACCCGAGGGTTTGGGATGAAAAGTTTTTACTTGAGGGAGGGTTGTAAGATGGGATGAGGGTATTCAATTACAGAGGCTTTTGGGGAGGATGGAAAAAGAAGATTATCATTTTAATTTTTATGTATCTGGAAATTTATGAAAGGGCTTCCCTCCTTTCAGCAACAGCAAGCTATTTTCAAAAAGCCCATCGTGGTCGACAGCGATCAATGCAGCGAGATGATGATTGTCTCCATCATCAGATCAAGATGTGATCTGACTTTTTCTACTTTCAGGTGTGCTAGTACTTCGGATGCCTCAATTTGAACAATCCTTGGCATATAACATTCACTTTAGTCTTTCATAAAAATATGTCCCAACCATATTTTGGCCCTGATGCGAAATGCAGGTTCCAGGTTGCTTAGCGTGCACAATTACTGTAGAATGTGTATGTGTAAGAAGGTGGATGAGAAGGGGGTATTGGTAGATTATACAGAGGAGAAAATGGGAGTGGTGGTAGGTGGGGTATGGTGAAGGTGGAATGAAATTTCGTCTTGTGCAACGGGCGGGAGCCAGGGCAAAGTGTGTGCACCATCTCCGTTCAGGCCTCGCTGCCTGGGGAATTGAGTTTCGTCCAGGATAGAAAGCGAGAGGGATGGAATGAGAGATACACATAGGAGTCTCACGCCGAGAAAGAGGGTAATGTAAGGTTGGTGGAGGGTGAGAAATTGTTTGGTAGAGGGTGAGTTGGGTGCAGCTAGGAAACACCGTTCAGGTAAAGGAAACGAGAGAGGACCTGTCACAGGCCTCTGGGACAGAGGGAAGACACAGTATGTGGGATGGGCTCTTGTAATATTATTATTGCCAATAATGGCGTTCCCTGTTTGATACAGGCTTATATGTCTGCATCAACAATTTGATTTGACCCGGTATTTAGTTTGGAAAAAGTTCCTATGGCGAGTTTCAGCAGAATTGAAACTTTAGATTATTTTTTTCGATTAGCAGAAATTCATATTATTGAATCTTTCCTCGCCCATGATCACCCTAGAAAATCCTTAACGAACCAGGTCTAAGGTTCTTGAATCCAATTCGCGGGGAGTGCCGAAGTAAATCGAATGAAGTCTCAAATTAAATACAACCCTCTCTAGTATTCTACTCGTACAGCCATTTTAGGAGAAGGGTGTGCTCTGCTGCACAAGAAGAACGAGTGTCTAAAGGAGTAAAGAGAATGAGGGGGTGGGATTGGTGGAGTGAGTTGAGACAGGGCCAGGCGAGCTTCCTTGTATTTAATTACCAACTCTAAGTCTCCAGAACCAGTACCTAACGTGAAAACCGTCACTCCCGTCTACTTCCTTCTATCCTCTTCTCCTTTACTGGCAAGTTTTTTTATCTTCTTTCAGAAATCATTTAATGTAAATGTCATCAATGACTATAGATTAATAGATTTTTTCCCACTAGAGGATCACTATATGTAATTTTCAATTATCCAAGATGAATTTAGATAGTCGCCATGAGCATTCCTACTATATTCATTAAAAGATAAAATCTCAGATCTTTGAGGAAATATTAAACTACCCTTTGCCTGGTCTAAGTACATCCATACACACAACGAAAAAGCGAAGAGCAAAGCAGGAAGGTGACAAAGAGAGATACTCTAGTACAGGGTAAAGAAGGCTGCGCCCCTTTCATCCTCTAAATCCCACCCCCCTGTTGTATTTGCCCAGCATAGCCGAGGCTCTTTCCGCCCCTAGTTTCCTTTTCCATAGAGTACACAGAGAGCAGACCTTTTCCCTACCCCTTCGGCTTTTCGCGAGAATCTTCCCCCCTTTTACCATCTACCCACCCAACACCATCACCACCCTCCTTTCACTCCCCCCCCCCTGGCCCCTTAACTGCGCCCCAAGGGGTTGGGTTCGCGCAAATATCGCCTTTCATATTCCTTCGAAGGAGCAGAAAATCGTTACGGTACCTTTTGCGCGCGCGCTTCCCACCCTGGATACCCTATAGATATTTCTTTCCTCCTCTTATTCATTGACTCGTATAATCATTTTGTCCTCTTTCGTCCTTAGACACAGCTGGAGGATAAGAGAGAAAAGGAGTAGAGGGTAGGGGATGGGCTTTTGGGTGCTGCCGCGAGATGAGGGTGTAAGTAAGTAAAGTCTCTCAGCTCCCCCTTCCTACGAGCTCTATCGCGTGTTCGACGCGCAGTTTCAACGCCACCCCGTGGACTCTCAAGGGGTTGGGAGGGGTGAGGGGAAAGGTGACTCTTCCGCCGTCTGATTTTCCTGAATTTTCTACAGGATGAGGAAGGGAGAGAGAGAGAGGGTAAGGAGGAGGTGGAGGTGGATGGAGATATGCTGTGGAAACCCCAGGCAAACTCGACTCTACATTCCTCGCCATCTCATGGCCACTAAGCACGGTCAAAGATGGCGGAAAACTAGACAAATGTATAGTTTTTAGAGAAATTTTATATTTTTGACGTGTATCAGAAATATTGCGTTCACTGCAACTACTTGCCTTTGATGTCTTTGATGATATTGATGGCTGCTTTAGCACGTCTAGTGTATTTCGATCGGCTACCGGTGACTCTATCGGTAGATAAGGGCTGATAGGGAATTCATAATTTTTAAAACTAAATTTAGTTTTGAGACGTGATAGATAATTTTTGCGTTCAGCCACCATGACTTACAGTTGGTGTAGAACAACAGATTTGGTTAAGAATGCATTGTATGTTTCCGTCTGCGCAAAATTCCAAAAATCTCGCAAAATTCCACATTAGCTATCCAAGACGTCCCATTTTCCCTTCAATCTCACCCGCTCCGTAAACATCTCAACATCCTCTAATATAAGCCTCACCATTAATTTATCCCCCTACTTCGCTCGACAAATCTTGATGCACGAAACATTACACCGAATAGAGACGCGTAGACGATTTTATCCCCCCCCCCCCCTATATGTAATGAAACGCGAATGAAGAGAAATAGAAGGAATCAAGGACGAAAACCGGTGCAGGTGGTGGGGAGGGTTGAGTTAGTGTATGCAAAGGACCTAAAGCTAAAATCCGTGGGTTACGAAAGAGGTTCGAGGGAGTAGGAGTTGTAGTCGGTGAGCGAAGGAAATTTCTAGAAACTTCAGGCTTAGCAATTAACGTCAGAAATTAACGACGCCCGCTTGCCTGGGCCGGGGCAAGGCCTCCAAAAGCGCTAGAGAAATTAGTCTCGGAAATTCTCGTAAAATCCGCGCTGCCGGCGCGAGCCCAACTTCATACATGCCGTTACTCCTTTCCCCTCAAACAACCACTCGGTCCATGCATATCCTCATACACCCATCCACCCACAGCTTCCCATCATTGGCTGCTACCGAACGGTAACTTTCCCGGAAATTTTCATTAAACTCGACAGTAATTACGAATACGATTAATCAGAGGTGAATTATGAATGTCCCCCAGTGGAAAATTATGATCTTCCTTTTCCATGATGAAAATTCCCATCAACTAATTGATTCTTTGTTGAGAACAAGTTATGTTGATATAGTTGAGTCATTCTGTATACACTGGTAATCGCAAGACAATTGAACTAACAAACCAATTCTGTGTATCTTCAGAGTCCCCGGAGACTGGCAAAACCATAAGGGAGTAAGGAGGAGTTTCCTTTGCAAGGACCAAGACTCCTTTTCGTACGTCCCGCGCGGCAAATTTATCAGTAGCCCAACGACATATCCGTTTTCCCAAGTAATCTCGCGTAGCTTCGGGCGATTCTGAAACAATTCTATACATTCGTATACGATGAGACGCTGCGGGGTGGGGAGAGAGCAGTGAGAAAGAGAGCAAGAGAGGTTGCCGAGGATGGGCCATGAGGATGGAATGTATATACTCACAGTTGGGCGAAACAGACAATACACCAGCTAGCCTGGTTGGTGGGTGGGTGGCTTATCTAAGAGTCCGTGGCTGTAACCCCGGGGGTGCAGTAATAACCAGCTGCGGGGTGGGCACCAAGCGGGGTGGGCGATATCGGAGCTAAGAAATGATAACGGCACTCTCTCGCAAACCCAGCAACCATTTTCGAGTTATATTGCCTTGGGCAATACCCGCCCCCCCAGCACCACTCTACCGTGTTCAGATTTTCTCCTTCTCTCGATGTGCCCTTTCTCCCTTGTTCAACTGGGGGATAAATTTATTCTCGCATATTACAGAGGGCACAATGCTCTATTATGAATCTAAGATGGCTCACAATGAGTTTATGTTCGTTCATTAAAATATATGAAAAATTTCAACGCTCCGCGCACCAATTACACCCAACTCCACGGAATTAATTCAACTAATTGTCGTTAATTAATTTACCATGGCTCTAATGACTGTATAAATATCCATTCGATTTCATCAATTTCAATTGATCGTGAAATTAACTAAATAAAGTCATGTTATTTTTATTTAGCTTCATTCTATTGATGCTAACGGTCGCCCATTGTGCTTGATAATTTATGTTGGGAAAAACTCATCCTCATTTTCACACCCTCTTGACCATCTGGTTGAGCGTTTTATTTTCACTTAACTGACCCCACAAAGACTCTCAACGTTAACCTTTTTATGGTGGAAAAAAAGAGACGACATTATCTGTCTCCAGTTCGTACAGTTCCTTCTCTCATTTGGCGGGATTAAAAACTCGTGAAAGAGGAAAATTACAAGGACATACTGTTGATACCCCAATTTTTTTACAACCTTCCTAAAAGTATAAAGTCTGTTTTCCGGGAGAGAGGTAAAATTAAAATGAGATTCACTGGGATCTGACTCAGGAGGGAGGGAGGGAGGGGGGGGGCGGCGGCGGGGGTATATTTAGCACAAAAAGCCTCTAATTTCCAACAAGGGTGTAAAAAGCAGAGACTACCCAAAGGTGTATGTGTATTCCACCACACTCCGAGTATAAAATGACGTAGACGTTGCTTGTTGGGTCCATAAAACACCGCTTAGCAACTTTTTTTTACCTTTTGCAGTATAAACGAGGGTGCTTCCAGCCCCGTTAAGCTGTTTCCCCTTGGTTTTTTTTTCTTTTCAGCAGTCTTTCGCTTCTCGTGGGCAACCATTCATTCACCCTTCAACTTTTCAGTAATGAATTAAAAAGAGGAAGGAGGAGAGGCGAATAATTGACTCAACTCTATACAAGTGGGGATGAGAACAGAGGAATAATGGTAATGTAATCGACAAAAATATGCCAATGTGATATCACATAAACCAATGATCAATAAGCATTGTCAGTCCACTGACTCCTGTAAGTCTTTCCAAATTCAACTGATGATGAGATATCATCAAAGTTCTCAGAAAGACAATATCAAGGACTAAGATTAATGACCAAACGTATTAGTGCCAAAGTTCAGCATCCCTTTGCAGCCGGCACTAATCCACGTGCATTAAAAGTTAAGCGGGCTTGGCGGAAGCCAGCGCGCCAAGCGCCCTTGTGTCTCGACATTAGATTTTCCTCTGAATTTCCACGTGTGTAGGTAGACAGTGCGAGGATAGTAGAGAGGACATACTGAGTTTAGGCCAACACCAGATCTGCGTTTCAACCGGAAACTACATTACCAACCTAACTCTTCAACATGCTGCACTATATGCACACGGAATCCACCTGATGCCCAAGCCTTGCCTCTTAGTTGTATTTCGCATCGGTCATATTCACTATTCTAGTGTGGTATTCTGAATTCAACAACTCAACTTTGGCTGTTCGTATGTTACTTGCCCACAACACTGACCACTGACTTTTCCACAGCAGCCACAAGGAGAGAAAGAATTAATGGGCTTAGGTCCATTTTCCACTGCTGGACAAACATCCAACGCTGTTAATATTAAAGTATAAGTCGTCTGAATAATTTGAATATTGCAAGTTGAAACTGTACTCCGTTGCATTCATTACCCAGTCAATAATCATGATTTTAGAATATTGCGATCTAAAAGTGAGATATTGATCCGCTCAGAAAATAGAGACCTGTCAGTTATGATTAAGTCAGGGAGCTAAGAAAAATCGGTTGAACGACCGCAATATCGATCCTCTGAATTGTTCAATATCATTGTACATCATTAATAATTCATTTCAGTATCCAACCGGATAAACTCAAGCCCCGTTTATCGCAGTCTCACTTTTAATACCGCAACCCCTTGTAACCAAGCTCGTAGCCGCAAAAAGCTGTGAAAAGAAAACCGCAGATTACTTTCCTCCTTTTTCCGTAACAACCCCCAAATAATGTGATCACATTTTTCACCGGGAAATTCATCAACCGATGGTTTAATTTAATCCAGTCTTCATCGGGATGAAAAAAAAAAAACTAAAATTGTTAGAATAATTTCAAGTCCTGCTGTGTTGGGTCTCTCAGAGGAGGTGTTAGAAATATTCCACCCTCGTCAAAAAAGTCCCTGGGAATGAAAACGGAATATCCAAAGGGAAATGGTGGGAGATAAATCTTCGGAAAGCCTCATCCTCATTAGACAAACCAAGAAGAAAAATATAAAAAAAAAATCAGAGGGACGAGGTGTTGAAGGATGGAGGGAGAATGAGTGAGGGGGTAGACAGACGGGTTTTGACTTCTGAAACAGACATTCGACATTAAATAAGGGAAGTAAGAAGGCTTTGAATAATGACTCGCAAGTTATATGCCAGTGGCATGCCCAGGATGCCGCCATCTTGCCTTCGCCTCACTACTTATAATTATTGATGTGGCCCGAACTTTATGTAAACTCGAAACTCGTCTCCCTGGCACCGTCTCTTCACTTCTCTACCTCCCTTGCAGTTGCCATCCCACCTTACTCTTTCCCATCCTCAATCTCTCTCATCCACCCACCTATTTCCCCCCTTTTTGGCGTCTCCAACGGGAGGCCGAAAAGCTCTCCAGCCCCCTCCACTCCACCCCAACATCCCCCGCACGACTCACCAACCACGCGGCAGGAGGAAATTGTTGGAGTTTTCAAAGTCTGACGTGCAGGATATTATGAACAGAGGGGTGGTACGAGCAAGGGGTGAAGGAAAAGAGGAGTAGATGGTTTGAGAGTACGCGGCGAAGAAGGGGGGCGAGGGGTGCACCAGAGAGAAACCCCAGGCAAAGCATAACCTCCGCGAAAACTACCCACCTCGACTCTTCTCTTCCTCACCTCCTCTTACCTCCTCGCACCGCCAGAGTCTCGGCCGCTTCTAACCATACCACCTCACCAGGCCATCCCACACTCCCGCGACCATCCACCATTCGTCTAGCTTAAACTATATTCCATGCGGCTAGAGTTTAGAAAATACTGCCTCACGCCGTGTTTTATAAATTAAAGCTAAGCCAAGGATTTTCAACATTCGGAGCATTTGCTGGCATCAGTTGCAATCATCCTCTCATTATCATTGTTCATTACAATCCCAATACGTCAGGGTACAGACCATTTCCGGCCAAGAAAACTATCTTATCGAATGTTTTATAAATCAAAGCAACTTCGGGGATTTCCAAAGCAGCAAAAATGCAAGCTCTGGTTCTATTTCGGCTATTCATAAACTGTCAGTTCTGATGATACGACTGGATCAACTCGTGATAGCCTTCAACCAACATGTTCACCAAATGAAGAAGAAAACTTTGGACTTTCCTCATTATCCTATCAATTTTTCAATTCATCCATTGCTTTTTTTTCCACTGAACTCACTCCGGATGAAGTTGGTTGCAACGAAGAGTACCTCCATGTTGGATAATTTATGCGACAGGAATACAGCTGCAGTCTAGGTTGGACGAGTTTATCGTAAGGGGGTAGCTTGCATAGGAACATACAGGACAAGTATGCGGCGAGTGCGCGGGGGGGGGGGGGTTAGCGGGGTGGAGCTGTTATATACATATAGTTGAGTAGAAGTATAAGCTTTCCTCTCGCAAATGAGGTAATATATATACAAAAGCTAATACGGCCAAAAGTTGCCAAGTTGGATGAGTCTCATCCTCTCCCCGTGCCCCTTGTCACCCTTCACTCTCTTCCCTTTTCCACGGGAATCTCTTAGTCCCGGCATTCACCTCACCCCGCCACAGGTTTCAAACCATTCTCCATGGACCTCAATAGTCTGAAATATTAAGAAGGCAAGACATCTGAATGATACCAGAGTAGTCGAAAATAGTTGACTCGTACTGATGAAAAATTAAGATATCCTGTTGTTCTCAAGAATAATCAACCAACTCTCATTAAATAATTCTTGTTTTCATAGATGGCGAAGCATCTGCCCGTCAAGAAATCGTATCATTCTGGAATGAACATTACGAATGGAGACATTCACAGGAGGCCTTCTGTGGATGCCACCCTGAATTGGCGAGAGCTGTAGTAAAATTTGAAGGGCCTCAAGCACGCCTGCTGGTGTTTTATCGGAAACGTTAACAGCTTCGTAAATCAGGCTCGAAGAACCCCATCCCGGAATTTAAAGCATCTTGAGAAAGGTGGTAGTGAATAATTGTCTAACATCGACATGGCATTCTGGTGGCTGGTCATGAAGATAGGGCAGCCTCCCCAACTATATCGGCAATGATGTATGAATGAATAATCAATTATTGACAATTATCAATCAAGTTAATTTGGAGTACGGTTTTTAGTTGTTCAAATACATGACGCAGCACCTCGTAATTATTCAAACTGAATCCTCATATGCAAGAAGACATCGGCCTCTCGCGAGTCGCGGCCTAAGTGGTTGCATTCATGGCTCACAACTGCTGAGGGACTGAGTCGGGAAAGGGTACGGAGAATATAATCTACCCTGTTTGAGGAGAACTGCCACCAACTGCAAGTTGGAATAAACTCTCTGTGTACTCTGGAAACGTCGTATCCCCAGATGCCCCCTTCGTAACCCCCGCCGCCGCCCCCCCCCCTCGCTTTTCGTTCCATCCTCTTCTTATTCAACCCATCACACGTTTCGACTGGCACCTCAGAGCGCCAGCAAAACTCTTATCACGATTTCAGGTCGAAGTTTTGAGGAAAATTCTACGGAGATTTGGACAAAAATAGAGGATTGTACTCCAATCGCGGGTAAAACCCGGCTAGGTTATCGGGATTTTTTTTTTCTCTCTAAATTCTAATTCGATTTGAATTTATTTAATGCCTAAAAGGAGGGTAGGCGGTGTGGTAGGTGGAATTTGGAGAGAAAGAGAGGTTTCCGTGTCCCCGGTAGCTTAGTTGGAAGAGTGCCCGGCGCGTAACTGGGAGACCCGGGTTCGAATCCCGGCTGGTTTATCGGGATTTTTTTCTCTCTAAATTCTAATTCTATTTGAATTTATTTAATGCCTAAAAGGAGGGTAGGTGGTGTGGTAGGTGGAATTTGGAGAGAGAGAGGTTTCCGTGTC
>JAPYZM010000712.1:0-26146 GCA_030522845.1 Psyttalia concolor
GAGGGATGATCCATTGCGCTCAGCGAGACTCTTGACAGCGGCATTGACCATGTCAGCTGTGCTTGGATGAGTCGCTTTGGGCTTTGGATTTTTCGACTTCGCCGCTTTCTTTGCGGCCTCTGCCTTCGGTGGAGCTGGAGATGCCGCTGCCGCAGCAACAACTGGTGATGCAACTTTATCCGCCATTGTGACTTCAATGTAGATACTTCAATTCTTCAGATAGACTGAGATACTTTGATGAACAACAGTAATTCGGCGGAGCGACTAGGCACCGAGCGCGGACCATGGAGAAAGGCCGGACGATTCTGACGCCACATTTTCGACGTCACAATGCTGCAAACGGTATTTTATCTCTCACATTTTTGTTTATTTAACATTGTTTCGACAACAATTGCACGTCTTTTGGGGTTATTTTGTCTTCACAAATATCTAATTATGCTAATCGAGATTAGTATGCGTTAGTAATTTGAGAGAATATTGAACAATTGCTCGAAATGTTGCTTCAGTACTTTCGGTCTCTCGGGTACTGCTGCCTTTAAACATTTCTGTAATAAACAATTTACATTGTTTTGTCATTCCATCCGGCTAATTACGTTCGGCGATGATTAACGAATTTATTGGATGCGGAAATTTTCATTAAAAATAATATTTAATACTATAAATGGAGAAGGCAAGGTGTGCAGTCCGATCAGATTGCAAGTGCACATCTGAAGAAGTTAATGCGGTTAATATAAACTGAAAATCTATCAATAATTCAGATATAACCCTCGAAATGGCCCTAGCTCGCTATATTACGTATTTTCCAACAACAATCGAATTTAATTTGCCAACAAATTTTAATTATCTCAAGAGAAAACCCAAATTCGACGGGAATGAATCTTGCGGATGCAATTACTTCGTATTATTTACATTATACCGATTAATTTAATTATTATTAAACAAATTCGATAGAATTTTTATTTCCACAACGCAATATTGCCAATTAGTTAATGTTAATTTTTTTCCAGGCCATTTGTATAAATTTTCTGGAAATCAAACTGCCAATCGCGGCCGGTAAAACATTTACCCAGCGTACCTACTATACCGAGCTCTGTTTTACCATCTGTTGAACAGCTGTTCGTTCGGGTGTTTCGTTTAAAAATTTTCGTATGCGTTTTCTCTTTTTGCAATCCGATAGCTTACGTTTATTTTTACTTTATTTTATGCCATAAAAATTACTCTCTTTTATCCAATGATTTTTAATTTACCGTCTCCACTGAATGACCTGAAGTTGCCGCGGTAGCGGACTGTGGCTGCCTTCACGTCTCATTCTACCTCTCAGTAGAGGGCGCCCCGTTCACCTCAGCATGTTCAGTCACGTTTGCTGAAGTTTGAAGTGCTGACTTTGACTGTAAACAAATATATAAAACACATCTTCAATAATTACCGCGCACTGTGTGAAGTGTTTTATCGAAAGGCGTCGTATCCCAGAGTCCCAGGATCGCCTAAAATTCCTCCTATTCATTGATTAAGTCGGATTGCCCGGGTAGTGAGTGTTTTATCAAGTGCACATAACGTATTTTTTTAAATAAATGACATAACCGTTGGCCGGTTGCATCTGCTCGGTGAAGGCACGAGAGCATGTCTCAGGATGCCAGACAAGGGTAGACAGTGAATTAATTTGTGGGGCTGAGAGGGAGTCATTAATTTTTTCCAATTACTTTGACGTCTTGGACAATGTCGAATCAGTCGGCGTCCAGGGGCTTCTGCGGTGCTATTTTTTCAAATTATCCGACGACATTCAACGATGAGAATAAAACACCTGTTAATATGTCCACGTGAGTACTGAAATTAATTTCCCTGCTCATTTACTTATCAATTACTTGTTCAGTTAATCCAGTTCATTAGCGACGAATGAAATTAAATTTTAATGAACGATTTTTATGGAATAAGGCTTCCAAACGTTCTCCGGCCGGGAAATAATTTATTGTCAATTCCCCACTCGTTCCAGTCGCGCGCTGTTCACCGAATCGCGCAAAGCGTCTTCGGAAAAGTCAGCAAAACCTCCCCCAAATGCCGAAGGAAAGACCTCGGACCCCGGGAAGCCCCCTCAGAAGCTCTACTTCCCGCCACCCACGTCGGATGACTCTCAGAGGACCCCAAGACCTCTCAAGACCTCACGGGAGTCCTCGGAGAAGAGCCCCACGTATTTCTGCACTCCCAGTAATCTCCAGAAGCCCACCAGTACTCCCTTCCGCACGCCAGTCCGACGTTTCTTCGCAGACCCCCCCGCCCAGTCCACCCCAGACTGTTTCGGCTCAGTTCAATTGGAGACACCCAGACCTAAGAGGGACAATCCCCTCGAGGAGATGACGATCTGCGAGGGTGAGACCAGTAACTTAACAGTCGGCGTTCGAGTGAGGCCGATGAGTCTCAAGGAACTGAACGATCCCGAGGCTAAACCAGTGGTTAAGGCCACCGAAAATTCCGTGACAGTCGACTCTGACACCTGTCAACACACCTTCAACTACGATCACTGCTTCAAATCTACGTCCAAGTCTGCGTCCTTCGACCAGAGGAAGATCTTCGAGTCGATGGTTCTTCCCCTGGTGGAGAGTGCCTTTGAGGGCTACAATGTCTGCCTCTTCGCCTACGGTCAGACCGGCTCGGGTAAGAGCCACAGTATGATGGGGTCAGAAGTCAATCAGACTAAGAGTCTAAGTCTGCCAGAGGGAGCTGGCATAATCCCCCGTTTCTGTCACGAGATATTCTCACGGGCTGCCGAGAGCCAGAGTCTTCTTACGAGTGTTGAGATCAGTTACTTTGAAATTTATAACGAAAAAATTCACGATCTCCTCGCCAGCAACTCCAACACTGCGAGGAAACGAACACCTCTTAAAGTCAGGGAGCATCCGGTCTTTGGGCCATATGTTGTTGATCTCAGTCAGCATTGTGTACAGAATTATGAGGATCTCCAGGGGTGGCTCAAGGTCGGCAGCTCGCAGAAGGCCACCGCTGCTACGGAAATGAATGAGAAGAGCTCGAGGTCGCATAGTATTTTTAGTGTAGTTCTTACGCAGACGCAGAAGGGAACGGCCTCGGGGAAGTCTGGGGAGCCCAGCAGAAGGAGTAAGATCAATCTGGTGGATCTTGCTGGGAGCGAGAGGCTCAGCCAGACCTGCGCCAGTGGAGAACGACTGAGGGTAAGATTACTTTTTTTATTTTTTAGCAGAACATTTTCTTGCCAATTGCAGGAGGAGTAATTTCCAGGGGAATAAAAAAAATTATTATTCACTTTCAGGAAGGGGTTTCCATCAATAAATCCCTACTCACCCTGGGGAAGGTGATCGCCTCACTTGCCGAGAGTACCAACAATCGAAAGAGGGGATTCGTGCCGTATCGAGAGTCAATCCTCACTTGGCTGTTAAAAGTAAGCTTCAATCCTTTTATTACTCATTCTATACAATTGTCAATCCAATAATATAACAAATACTCAGTGGATCAGTCAGGAATCGGTACTACATCAGGACAGTCACGATCAAATAATACCAAATAATACCAAATGATAGAAAAATTATTCGTAAAAGCAGGGGAGGATCTAAATCCCCACAATTGTCCTCTCAATGCATCATGTCTGTGTAATAATTGAACATCGGCGGTCGAATGTGTAATTTCTTCCTTCCACACTTGCATCTGCAATTGCAGTTGCACCTGCAGGGCCCAGTCTCGTCGCATTTGCAGGTCCTCTTTCGCTTACCCTCTTCATCATCTGGAATTCAAGTCAATAGTAACTGAACGATTTTAACGGAATTTCTTGGCTATTTTTATTCCTCGGGTACTGGGATCACTTGAGTTTATCTGGTAATTAACAGCGAAGCAATTAATGTTAACTAATGAAAATGACGCGACGCGCTCAGACTCGACTTGTTTATTTCGTGAAAGGGATAGAAGAAATCGGCAAATTTATTTTTATTTAAAGTCTCATACGTCATCAGAGTCGGTCACTTACCTTGACTCTTCTTGGCCTCGGCTTTACGACTCTTCAACACCTCCCACACCATCTCGAATGTTCGGGAATAATAGTTTGACGTTTAAGTCTTCTACTTTACCGATTGACAAAGTCAAAGTGCTTTGATAGGTTTGGTTGAATCACTGGGTACTCTGGCGTTGATCTGGGTTTTATACATTTTGCACACGATACCAGAGCTCCTCTTGCACACGGCACCAATAATTTTCAATTTCTACCTTATTTTCCACATTTATTTCCATAATTTTGAGTTAATTATCTCGTCAAAGCGCTTTTAGACATTAAAAAAAATTATTCTGAGGTCTGTCATTATTTTTATAGGAGTTCATTGAGTATTTCCTAATGAAATTCTATTTTATTTCACTTTCGGGATGTCGTCATTGGCACCGTGTGCAGGAGCCGCAGCTGTTGCCCTCTACAACTATAAAATTAAACAAAAAGGAGAGCTTTTTCTTTAAAAAAATTATTTATTTGATAACTTAATCCATTTTACAAAAGAATATTATTCGCCAAATTAAGCCACTTCAATCAGTTGATTCCCGTGATTTTTGGAGGATTTTTTAATCTTAGCATTGAAATTATCCACAGGATATTAATTTATTATAATTGTTTAATCATTCAATATAAATATAAAATATATTCTCGTGAAGATCCTCCGGATTTTGCAATTAATACAGGAGGACATTGTTTCTTACAACTAATTATCAAATATCTTTTTTCTATTTATTATCATTTGACAAATGAACACTTTCGTTTACATCTTTTATTCTCTCTCAAAGCATGCGATATTTACACTGAATATAAAAAATGGAGAAGATAATACTCGAGCAAAGGACCTCAACATTTTTTTTAGTGACTCGTGTTTGGATTCGGATGATGCCTATTGTTATAAAAAATGTTTACGCGAACGGCGAGGAATTTCTCTCGTGAAATTTTAACCATTGTTTGCTGAGGTCTCGATACCAAGTAGTTAACATATCGTAAAGCTTTATGTGTTTTTTTATTGCACATAGTAATGATGATTAAACACTATAAAAATAATGACGGATAGGATTTGCTCGTTGAACAAAGCAAAGACTTCGGTTATTTTTTGTCGAGATATTGGGGCCTTGTTATCTTGTATTTGTTTGGTCTTGACATTGATGCTGCCAGAAATTATCGAGAGAAATGGATGTAAATAATAATTATAAATTTTTAGTTAAATATTCACGGATTAGTTAGTGAGAGGTATCAAACTCCCTTACATCGTGAGTAACTTCAAATTATCTCGATAACGAGTGCTTCAATGAGAAAATTTTATTAGACCTTTGTCGTAGAAAATATCCTCAACTACAAAAATGATTTTATGACATTTTTCTCTTAAAGCTCTTGTTAATGAGATAAATACCAAACTAGCAGAGCGAAAATTTAGAGACAATTGCAAACCTATCGGAGATGATTCTTCCAGATGACAATTCTTAAATAAACTAATACTTAGATAACAAAATATAAAAATAAGTCTTAGTTATCAAACTTAACCGAGTCCTTAGGAATTACTCAATCTTATCGCGACAAATCTCACTGGCTCCTCAACTCTTTCCCCCACTTGGGAACAATAATTTGGACTTGGTATCCCCACTAGATCCGCTTTTCTTCTCCTGAGACTTCTCATCCTCAGTCTCCTCGGCAATTGTCTCCTCCTTCTCCTCAAAAATATCATTGCAAGAGTTGGAGCGACTCTTTTTTATGTACGTCCCCAGGACTCTCCTCTTGTTTTGCTTGCACAAATGGCACTGATCGCATCGCGATTTCTGGGACACTATTTTCTCTTGATGGCCTGCTGTCTGAGACGTGGATTTTCCTGAAAGAAATTGAGAAATTCCATTAATCTTTCATTCATAAATCCTAGGAATCTTCCTCTGCATTCATAAATACCCAAATTAAATTAACTAACAATGATTAATTAACTGGATATTTCTGTCGGATAAATTCTTCAATTTTTTCAAACTTCAAATCTTTCAATTCAATCGTTCGAGATTTTTTTTTGCTCAATCCGATTTCAATCATTGGTTGTAACGAAAATGTACATCTTTAATGAATCAATTTTAAATTCTAATTGAATACGGGGGGGGGGGGGGGGAATTTAGAATGACAATGTAAATTGCTGAAAAGATCTATTATTTTAGATTAGATATCGGATAGTATTCTTTCAGATTAGGAACGTACGGAATTAATTATTCTTTAATAGTAATAATTAACGTCACCGGAGAATATATAAAAATATGTAGAGACTCGATTATTTATTTTCATCATAATTTACTGATGAATAGTTCAATGATTGTAAATCAATTCTTTTTGTGAAATTGAAAATGCCAATTTTGAAAATAATTCTATCGACCTCTCCTTGGTCATACCGTAATTGAAGTAATCCTTGTTCCAAGGCTGCTCGTAATCTCGATAAACAGGTGATCTAAGGGGGCCGTAGGCCAGCACCTCTGGCATATAAACAAAATCCATTTTCAATAATTCCAAACTCCCGCTTCAAATTCCTCTCTACGCGAACGATTACCGCACGATGTGAGTTATATTTAGCGAATCGAGAGTGTGAGAGTAGATAAAAAAAAATATGTATATTCGCACACGTAACGAGTTTATCGCGAAAAATTCACAAAAATAATAATGTGGAAAATGCCGTATTCTCGATGCTCAGTGGGCAATCACTTGGCGAAAATTATTGACTGTCTTGAGGACTCATTTGGTAATGAGTGGCGAGGAAAAACTGGTTTTGCCAGTTCAACTTTCGAAGGTGGAGCTGTTGTGAATGCAACGACGTTTTATTCCGAACTACGATCTAGCGAGGGTTCGCACGCAATGTTTACCAGTGAGAGCTACTCCACCTACTCCCACCACGTCGACCTTCGCGGCTTTTTTACACCCAATGAGACAGGTCGGAATTGTAAAGTCAATTAATTTTCAGGTATTTTTTTCTTTCAGCTCAACCCCAGGTGGCTCGACAATTCAGCGGTTTTAATTAATTTGTTAGAGATCAAAACTGATGCTTAGATCTTGATTATCTTCTCATTATCGTGATAACGAAGGCGCGGGCGATGAAAAGACAAAAATAAGTTTTTGTAGGAAATTTTGCTGGCTACTAAAACGCTCTTGTGACATTTTCTCCCAAAATTTGTTGTTAACGAGAAAAATGGGGAATTAAAGTTGAGGAAATTCCCGAGTGGGTGAGGCGCGAGAGGCAAATTTTTATTTTGTTATAGTTTTGTGCGAAAAAAATTGATTAATTCGTATTTGTATTGAAAAAAATACCTTTCAGCAGGCATTTATTTGCGTCGGTATTTTTTGGTGCACGTGACGAGGACAACGTAGACCCGGCCCACGAGACTGCAGCATTATTGAGATGGCGCAATGAGAATATTGTTGGCTAGGCTCATTTACAGACATGAATAATTTCTAGTCGAGCTATTTCCGACGTTTGTTCGCCTTTCCAGGCTTCAGACGAAGATTTTTACGTTGAGAAATTAAACTAGGGATGAAGAGAGAGTTCAGTTAACAAGTGCGCACATTAAATTTGCAAACAAGAAATTTAAAAGAATTTTTTTAGTAGAAAAATCGAACGGTAGGGGATTATTAAACAATTCCTTGTGTTTAAGAATGAAATAACAGAAGGGATTGACACAAAAAACAAAAGTAAACTTGGATTTGTTGAGAAAACAAAAAATAAGGAGAAGTAATGCGCAACAAAATTTGTTTTACTTCCTCAGATGGAGAATATGAATTGGTAATCGGGGGATTTGATGACTGATTGGAATGGATATTCACGGAGATAATGTCTGATAAGATTGCGAATTGGGGGGAATGGGAAAGTATAGTTTAGCATCTTTAATTAATCATAATGAGAATTTTTTGTTGAGAACTGCGTCATCGGCGATTTCATTGTTCTCCGGATGAAAGTCAAATAAAAATTCAGAGGAAATCCTTGGCATCCCTTTCACGAGTGGTAACTCCAGAACTCCAGGGGAAAAAATCTCGGTACAGATGCGACGATATACCAGTACTTCAGTGGCTTAGATATTGAAGCACTTGAGAAGTTTTATCTGACGACGAGAATGAATGGGAAAACCCAGTTTCAGGATTATTTTTAACGACAGATTGAGGACTTTAATCTAGTTTACAACAAATCGTAGATTCCATTCATGCATAATTGAGGGGTTGATTGATGAGTGAATAATAAATTAAACAAATATTTTTAATGCTCTCCCGGGAGAACTGAAAAACTGTTTGCGTTTGAAAAATTAGTAAATGGCTAAGCAGTAGAAAAGGACGGGACGTCTTCCTTGATTTTTCGCCAAGGATATTAGCTCTTTTTAATTCAGGACTTCCTTTTAGGAGAGCCTCGGCGGAAACTCCAAGACTGCAATGCTAGCAACTGTTGCTCCCAGTAGTTTGCACCTCGAGGAGACCTTGGCCACCCTCCGCTATGCCTGCCAGGCGAGATCCATTGTCAATCGAGTGCGCATTAACGAGGATCCTCACGATAAATTGATAAGGTTAGACTTGTTCTCAAACACTCGGTGGAGATTGTAAATATTGTTCTCAGCGAGGAATTTAATCTGTTGATGTTTGTTTGAATAGAGAGCTGAAGGCTGAGGTGCTGAGACTGCGGGGAGTCAGGGAGAACTATGAGAAGCAGCTGGGGAGCAGGAACTTCCTGGATAATGGAATGGATCAGGATCGGGGGCAGGACAAGGAGCGAGAGATTGAGAGACTGAGGAAGCAACTGAGGCAGACGGAGGAGCAGCTGAAGAGCACCCAGAAGTAAGTGAATTATCTCCGGTAGATCATATTATTTTATTTGCTCGTATTTATTTTAAGTTCCTTATAATTCTGGATTTATTTAATTTATGAAGGACTGGATTGTAAAGCCAATCTAACATTCAAGTGTCAGTGGAAATTTTTCCCCTTTAATCGCGCGGAAATTTATTTGCCCAACGATTGCTACGGGCACGTCAATATTGGCAATACCGAGGCTAATTTTTCTCGTTTTATACAAGACCTGACACCAATTAGTTGGGCTAATATCTCCCCCAACGTTGCAACAATCACTGCATCATTAATTTTTATAAGCGATTTCGTACGACAGTCGGGAGATTCTGTCGAGAGAGAACAACAGATTAACTTGTTTTTAATTTACTAGTCCTGGTAATGAATTTATCCTGTCGTTATTAATTTATTTTATTTTGCAACGTCAGAAGAAAATAACGAGTGAAGGAGTTTCAGTTTGAGTCGAATTGCATTTCAGATCGTGGTCAGAGAAGCTGGAGGAAGCTGAGAAGCGGAAGGACGTGGAAATCAATTTTCTCCGTCGTTGTGGAATAGCCGTTGAAATTGATTTCCCCGAGAATATTAAGTCACCTTGCTTGGTACACCTGGCGCCCGATCCAATTCTCTCGGGGACACTTCTGTATTTACTTCCGCAGGGCTCAGTTACAATTGGCAGAAATACCCAGGGCACTAGTAGATCCTCTGTCTCTCCAGATATTCTCCTGAGTGGACCACTTGTTTCACCCCTCCATTGGTTAGTTAATCCACGATCTCTGAGAATTCTTGTCGATTTAATTCTCATATCTCGCCATTAAATAAATTAATTACCATTTTTGATGAGGCTCGTGAAGGAATGGATAACATTCTTTATTTTCCATTTTTGCAGCACTATCGAGAACAATGAGGGACTGCTGACATTGAAGCCTGAGGAGAATAGCGATACTTACGTAAATGGCCAGGTATTATCCATAATCTATTCATTGGGATAGCATTAGAGAATGTGGCGAAAATAATGAGGTGTGCGCTTGTTGTGCTGGTAGATAAGGGCAGGAATGAATAATACATCGATTGTTACAATTTTTATTTTATTTTTATTCACTTGTGGCGTCAGTGATTACTCTAATCGAATTCATCACTTCATAATAAATTAATCATTCAAATTTTTACTCGTCATTATGAAGCAAATTTATAATTAAGTATTAAAATATTTGGATTCCATTTAATTTAATTTAGACAATTTTTTTTATTAACTACAGATGGTACGTAATGAGATATCGCTGAAACATGGGGATCGTCTCGTTATCGGAGGTAATCACTATTTCAAAGTGTGCAATCCAGGGGATGAAAGCGGCCAATGCAGTTCCCAATCGGTTGATTATGATTTTGCGCATCAGGAGATACTTACGATACAGGAGGACAAGTTAGTAATTTTTATTATTCCATACAACTAAAAAATGAGATTAAAAAATTGATTTGTTGCTCTTTCTGGTGCTCTGTCTTCTAAAATGTTTAATTAACTCGTTAATGAGTTGTTTGACGACAAAATCTCATTGAATATTTTCTGTTGGTAATATTCTAATCTTGAAAACAATCCTTTTGACATTTTCTTCTTAAACTTCGGGTTTTCAAGATACAAATAAAATTTGTTACAATACGTTCGTTGTCAAAGGAATAAATTGCATTTCACAGACTGAGAAAAGAACTCGAGGAGTCAAAGCAGAAAGCGATTAAAGATCTAGAAAATGCAAAACGCGATATAGAGCTTCAGCTGGGCTCTCAAAAAATGAATTACGAGAGAGAAATAAAATGTCTGGGATCGACTCTCGAGCAGCAGAAGCAGGCGCTGGTAGAGATTACAAAGAAAAAGAGGGAATTGGAGATCGAGAAGGAGATGTTGACTCATCAGATCGAGAGGAATACAAGACAGAGGATCTCTCCGGTAGAGGCACCTCGAGTGTCACCTTATCGCTCAAATTTCCTCGATGAACTGGAAAAAGTACTGACTGAAACCACAAATGATGCTGAAACTATGCTGAATGATGGGCTCACCAATGACACCAGCAGAGATGGCACACGAGGCGGGGGTATTACGTTACACGAGATGCAGCTCCTCGTCAGGGAGGCCAAGGAGAGGTGTCGCGATATCGGTCTCAATTACGTAAGTTTGTTTTTCATTAGCCGATAACTCAATTTTTTTCCATGTTATTAATTTATCGAAATAGGTGAATTATTGTTCAATTCCATTTGTCCGTTTAAATAAAACAAATTGGACTGCTGGCCGAAACAAAAAATGAATTTTATCTCAATGGAAATTCAATTACAGATCGCAACGACTGATAATAAAATTCATTAATTGTCTGAGTAATATTCTGGGGTATATACACAGATCTTCCCGAGGTTTGATTAAATGGTTTTATTTATTTAACAATAAAATCATTTAAAATGCGGAAGATATTTCTCATGGATTGTTCTTAATGGATTCGTGTGGAGAGATTTTTCCATACATCTATATCACGTCAGGCTCGTTGGTCTAGGGGTATGATTCTCGCTTAGGGTGCGAGAGGTCCCGGGTTCAAATCCCGGACGAGCCCGATTTTTTTTTTTCTCAAAACACTCCCGTTGTTTCTTCTGACAATCGTAAAATTACAAAAGATCAATTTGCGTAATTTTTTGCGAATTTAATACAATTGGTGGAAAAAAAAATCGGAGGTACAAGTGAAAAGGTCGTGTCATGGCTGTTGTTGTTGTCGAGGACACAGATGTTATTTTGCGAATAAAAAATTGAGATACTTATAGAGTCACGCGATCGATCCGCAGAAAATCCGATTCGCGATCGAAAAAAAAATACGATTCTATTTTTAAAAGCAGAGCCACTGCTGCGCAATTGAATGAAGCGCTTTGTGCCTGTGTGTACCTTGAGGCCTCGATGATCGTATGATTTTTTTTGCGCGATAAAATTGGAGCACTGAATAATGCAATTAAAAATTCAGCTGTGGAGTAATCAAAATTGATGAGTGATTTTCCCTCTTTGGCGAGGTCATTTTTTTACGATTATCGAATGAGCTAAGCGAGCCAGTATAAATTGTTCTGAGAACATTTTTTGTAGATCTCAATTTTTCCTCCGGAGAAAAAATTACTCGCACATTTAATTCATTAATACTATTAAATTCTAAATTAACAATCCATTATATCTAGTTTACCCTTTCTTTGATGAACAAAAAAAAAACGGAAATAAATAAAAACAAATCGCGGCGAATTGTGTTTTGCTTTTAGGAATTCCTCCAGCAAAAAGTGATAACTGATAACGGCTTGCGTTCGATGATTCGAGTGAGAGACAGAACTAGAAAGCTAGAGGCCTTCTGGGAGCCGATTTACTTTGTCGACTGGGTCCACCGACTCCGCGACAGCGATCCCGAGACCTTTCAAAAGGACTTGATCGATTCTATCGAGCACTGGGAGGCCCTCGACGAGAGTCAACTGGAGGACACCCACGACAGTAGTCGCATCTCGGTAAACCTGACCCCAATAAAGAGACAATTGAACGAGAGTCTTCTGCACTTGTCAATGAATGGTTCATTGTTCGAGGCGCCTGAGGAAACAGCTGATCCCGTTGTCAGTCAAAAACGCGACGACATGAGGGCGTGTCTCCTGCAAATGGAAATAGCTGCCAAAACTCTGGACAAACTCTGCCATGACGAGAGCGAAGACATCAGCAAACAAGTCACAGAATCTCTCGCAAATTTCAATGGCATCTTGGCCTCGCTGAGAAAGACTCTCGATTTGGGGGACAATAAGAATACATCTGTGAGTATTAAAAATATTTTTATGAGGAATCACTTTAATTACAGTCCACAAGCTCCCATCAAATCTCCGAGGAGTCTCAAATGTCCAATTATCCAGGAGAGTCCAGGAAAAACGGTTCGTTTTAATCTCCAATGATTTTTAGTGACGCACGTAAGGAACTGATAACATTTCAGTGAAGTTTCTAGTTGTTTTATAAGATACCTGACATTGTATAGATTTTTATGAACACAAGTATTTGTAATGCTTTGCCTTGCCATTTAAGATTAATAAAATTTTTTAAGGACTGACATTAAATGTCACGACGAGCTTTTAATCTGCGCCATACGATATTATCTAGATTTTTATTATCGGTCGTGATAAAATCAAAATGAGCGATAAAAAAGTGCTTTTAAAAGGATCTCTTAATGCGCTTTGAGTAATCAAAGGATTTTTTTTATCGACTTTACTGGAATTTCTTCTCATAATTCCCCAGACTTTGATCAAGATTTATTTCAAACTCTTTTCCTCAATGTGTTAATCATTTGCGGCTAATAAATGGCCGGGCAATGAACGTTGATGAGCATGTACAATTTAATATTTATGATAAATCGTAATCAACGAGAGATAATTTTTCTCGGAAAACTATAAATAGTGTCTAGTGAACGAATAATAATTTTTAGTGTCAGCATTCACTCAACTCTGGAGTAATTACACGACATCGTATGAATTATTCATTTATTCTTAATGAGTGTTTACAGCGAATGGAAATGAATAGAAATGATCTCCTCATCTACAATTCAATTTTAATCAATCCAACGAGTGATAATGAAAATATCACCTCAATCAATCAAAATAGTCGTCGATATCGATGTCAGGATTGAGCAGATCCTCGCCATAAATTGACACATCCAACTGATTGAGAATAAGATTCTCACACATCTCCTCAAGATCGGTCTCCCCAATGAGCACTGCCCCCTGGAGTTTACCCTCCTTCACCACAAGCTTAACGTACTCCTCGTCCTTAGTCATCCTGAGAAGGATCTCATAGTCCCCCGCGAGCTTCTGTCCATTGAACAGTCCCAGCAGAACGATCTTGTGCCCGAAGAATTTGGTGACATGTGTGAACAGTTCGAAGCAAAAATCCTGGAGGAAGGGTTCACTCCTAAGCGTGGAGACCATGACCTTGGCTGCATAGCAGCCCATCTGATACGCCTGGGTCCACAGTCTCATCTGAAACCAGTGATCAGACAATTCCCAATTCGCGGTGCAGGCATCTCCAGCTGCGTAAACATCCTCAACCGATGTTTCCAGCTTCCAATCCACCAGGAGTCCTCCATCCTCACTCCTCCCCGCGCCCTCGAGACCCAGGAAATTTGTATTTGGGGTGACACCCGTTGCCGAGACGATAAAATCACACCCGACGATTTTTCCATTCGTCAATTCAGCGAAGACTGGCCAGCCACTGACTCCAGCTTCCTCTGGAGTCATTACCCTGGACACTTCGCACTCGTATTCAATGTTAACTTTGCTGGGATTGCTCTCTAGACCTCTGGCCGTGAATATCTGCTGCCAGTCGGGTCCCAGAGAGGCTCCAGGCCCTCCAGGTCTACCCTTTTCTAGTCTCGTTGCTGTGTACTTTAACCTTTTGCACACACTGACCTCTTTCTCGTCGTCTTTACCCGATTCTCCGCGCGATAATCTCGACTGGAAGAACTCGGAAGCTCCAGGATCGACGAATGTCGCGGAAATGTGACGATCCTTTATCGCCCACACAATCTCCATATTTTTGATCTTGTAGACGATCTCCGTTGCAATCCCCCCGTTTCCCACGACGAGAATCTTTCTGGCCTCGGATATTTTGTGGGAAAAATTCTCCACTGATTCGGTGTCTCGGATTCCCAAAACCAGGGGATTATCCTCACAAATTAGGCGCGGTCTGGCGCCAGTGCAGATGCACAGTTTCTTGTATTTTATTGTCAGGTTGGTCTCGGTCTCCAGGGTTTTTGATTCTGGGTTTATCTTCGTCACGGTTGAGTTTAGGATTCTTAGGGAGGGGTTCTCTGAGGTCAGGGTGCCTGAGATGTCCTCTGAGATGTTCAGCTGCATTGAGAGCTTTCCCAGGGGGACGATATTTTTTACTGATTTAATTAATGAGTTTGAGGTTATCAGGAGGATCGACTCCTCTGGGGCCAGGAACGCTAGACTTTTCGCGCAGGAAACGCCGGCTATTCCTCCTCCGATGATGACAAAGGCGGCTTCCATCGTTGGATATCCGAGATTTAGGGAGATTCAGGAAATTTATTATTATGTTTTTTTTTTTACTGTTTATTCAAGTATTGAACTTTTGTTTTCATTTGGATAATTTTGAAAAAATTGCCCTGGCAGCTCGCGACAGACTATTGTTTTGGCAACCGGTGGATTGATCAATTGAGGCTTGGACTAAAGGATTAGGAGTTTTGGGAGGAATTATGGGGATATCTGGGAATTTTCTGGCTTGTACCAGTCTGAGTAATCGTATTTTCTGATTGGCAAGTCAAACGTTATCAGCCCACGGTCCTTGGCTCGGTAGATGGCTATCAGAAGGTTCTTGTGTTGCTTCTGACAAATTCCAGTTTTTCTATGGACAGTTCCCGGAAAGTTATGAAGTTTTACGAAACACAAAAAATACTTCAAATTGCATTAACAATTTGAGTATAGAGACTAAATAATTTTTCGAAGACTCACCGATAGGAGATCACTGCTCCGTTGGTTTCTGAGATAAATTGTTTCAAGAGGGATATATTGTTGTGATCCAAAACTAGGTATTCGTCTCGACAGATGGGGCAGGGGTTTCCTGTTGTAATTATTCCTTGTCTCTGGAAGAGGACAAATACAATGAGAAAAATGTGTGGAGAATAAATTTAATTTATTGATGAGGATCTCATCCTACCACACAAGTTTTTCTGGTCTTTCGGGGGGGTATTTGACCCTTGTGGTTCCTCCTGTAGGGCTTCCAAACGGGCGCCTCCCCGTAGGTCTCCTTGTATGCTGTAATTGTTTAAATCAAGAGTTCAACAGCTGGAGGAAATTAATTACGATTAATGTAATGGAGTCATGGACAAACCGTCACTGGCTAGGTAACGAATACTGTTCTCCACTGGTATTGGTTTCCTGCGATCCTTGGAGGGATGAATATACTTCTCACTTGACGCAGCTGCACTCACCTCGTTCCCCTCGTCTTCTTCGTCATTCCACAAAGCACTTCCTCGAGAGAAACATCTCACTGAAATCTAAATGAGGATGGCAATTATCTCATCACGAGAGACGTATTCCAAAATTCTCCAGGTCAATTCTCACTTTGTTGATGATGTCAGGCTTCAGGATCTGCACAAACTTGAGAAGAGATGCCATTATAGTTCCTCAAATTCCCAGAGAATCGTCAATTCCACTATTTCCTCAGGAACAATCGAGAATAACTCCAATTGGAAATTATGAAGAGGTTATTATTATTATCATCCTCGCCACATGTGCCGGACAGCAAGTGGAGATGAGAACCACTTTGTAGACAACTTCAGTCAACTCCACAACTAAAATTTGAAAAAAGTTTTCGATCTGAAAGTCCTCAAAACAATTAGTAAAACCCAAAAAATTTATTCAATTGCGCAATAAATCTCCGGAGATTAAAAAAATCCTGTAAAGTTGCGGACAAATGTTGTCAATTATTGGAGGAACTTTTGTTTATGTGCACGTGTTGTGGAGGTCTTTTAAAAAGCACGTGCATGGGACGCGTGACATGCGCTGGAGGAAAATAAAACAGATAATCGAGAAGATGGTGTAATCCGATCTGTCACTGGTGATAAAAAAATATTCCTGAGGCAATTGTGAAAGGCCAGAGGCTCGAGTTGACATGATTTCATGAGACATTTCATTATCAATTACTGATGGCTCCAGTCGCTTATTTAACTCGGAGGGAAACTATTTCCGCGTGTCACAGGCTCCACAGGTGAGTCGATATTGTTATATTTATATTATATATTATATACCACTAAGTGGGATTATAAAATGACCTGAGGAGAATTCTGAAGATCTGACTGAATTGAATAATTTACCGAATCATTCTGATTTATTCCAGTCCTCAATTGACTGACGAGGAGAACAAAGAACTTTATGGAAAGTGTAATAATTACTGGGGACATGGGCACAATTACACAGGTAAATAAATTAACTTGAAACATTTTAGGAGGTCATTCTAACTCTGCATTTTTTTGTCACAGTTGAAGTGACAGTCAGAGGTCCAGTAAATCCCAATACTGGGATGGTAATGAATATTGCTGACCTCAAGGTCTACATGCAAGAGGTCCTGATGGACCAGTTGGACCACAAGAACATTGACAAAGATGTTCCTTACTTTGCGAATGTCGTCTCGACCACGGAAAACATTGCTATCTACATTTTTAACGAGTTGAGGAGACGTATGTCTGATCCTTCGTTGCTTTACGAAGTTAAAATCCACGAAACTGATAAGAATATTGTTATCTACAGGGGGGAGGAGTAATTCATTGCTTCAGTGTTTGTTCCATCTCCTCTGCTCTGTTCATGTAATGATCAATAAATAAAAAATCAAAATAATTGCCAAATGCCAGTTCGAACAAAATTCCAGTGTGACAAATCCAAAATGGCGGCGCCCGATGATGCAACTGTCGATCAGCTGATTCAAACAGGTTAGAACTTGTTGATAGTCTGCCGGTGTCTATCGGACGAGAATAAAGACACTCGAAGTTATTGTCTCAGTGGTTTTTTGGAGACCCAGTGGAAGACATGGAGTTGGATCGAGAGAGAAATCAGGCCTTCGCGGACGAGGATTCAGATACGCAGTATTCACTTCGATCTGGAAATCTATTTATCGTCGATGGAACAAAGGGTATGCATGAAAATCCTGGGCAAGAAATGGGGACGTACTTCCAACAGGCACTCTCGGTGAGTTTTTTAGAATTATCTTATGGGTTCGTCAGTGGCATTCGACCAACCGAAACAATTTTAGGGGATCAAAGCTCATGTTGTCAACGACGCTTGATGATTTTGTTTGCCCCAGATGTACGAGAATATCCTGAGACGAAAGCTCATTCGGAACAGAGACGATTGGATGGGTTTAGTCCTCTTTGGCACAACGAAAAATGATCCTGGCAACGAGAACATTCGGACACTCCTGGAATTCGGTCCAGTCTCCGTGGAAATGCTCAGGAAACTCATAGAAATAATGCAACACAAGATCAGGTATTACATGAGAATTGCATCCGAGCAGGAGTGTCCACTTCCCCAGGTGCTGCAGTACGCGGCGCGTTCCTTTGGCTCGATAAAAATAAAAATGCCCACTCGTCAAGTGAACCTCGTCACCTGCTGTGACAATCCTCTCAAGGACAACGAGTTAAAGCATCGGGCTCGTCTTTACGCCAAGGACTTTAAGGATATTCAGGTAAGCCTCAAGGTTATCGGTTTCGGGGACACATGGAACTTTGACCTCTTCTACAAGGAGCTAGAGATGCTGGCGAGTGGCAGCCAAGTGGAGCCCAAAAGATCTCTCCCAGCAGACATCCAACAAGAGGTAATGAAGAAACCCGTGGACCTGGGGCAGTTAGATCTGAGGGTCGCTGAGAAAGTCCTTATGAAGGTCCACCTCCAGACATTCGTCAAGAGTCGTCCTGCTCTCCGCAGAATTGCCATGGACGAGAGGACCAATGAGCCTCTCGATAGTGTCGTCCAGTTTTCGGTAATCGAGGACCTCTTCAATGGTGGGGAAACTTATGGTGGCAATGAGGAGAATGATGAGGCCTCTGAGGACATCACCAACACAAGCATCAGGAAGTGCCAGACGGTGGGGGGGCGGGATATTCTTCTGACTCTGTCAGAAGCCAAGAGCATTGCAGTACTGAAGCCCAAGGGAATTGACATCCTCAGGTTCGAGAAGAATCTGAAAAATCCTTCCTGGTATTATGTCCCTCCCTCGTTGTTCCTGGGGCTCCCTCGCAATGCCGAGACTAATGAGAAGACGTTCTTTACTTCTTTATTACTCAACTGCCAGGAGAAAAATCTCATGGCAATTTGTGCAGCTACAGTCCGCGAAAATGGGAGAACCCATTTATTCAGGATGTGGCCGTGCCCTGAATTCAATGGTTTCTACTTCTTCAGAATCCCCTTTGAGGAGGACATCAACAGAACGGTGGAGAACGTGCTCGAGAGCTTGGCCAAGGAAGCACCGAACACCATGGACGAGGAGAAGCTGAAGATTATGGAGAAGGTAATCAAGAAGTTCAGGATTGCCTACACCCCAGCGGTATTTCCCAATCCGCGGCTCTCCAAGCAGCAGCAGTACCTTCTGGCGCTGGCTCTCAATGAGGAGTGGGACGAAGCGAAGTACTTCGAGGACTACACGAAACCGGCCGTAGATGTGCTGGAGGAGATTTTGAGCAAGAAGGGACTGCTTGATGCGTTCTTCAAGGCATTTCCCAGCACGCGACCTAGCACGCGACTCGTGCCGGAGGTGGACGTGGTCCAGCAGCCGCCGAAGATGGCCAAGATCGATAGAGAACAAGCCCACCGGATGCTTCGTGGACAGCTCACACTTTATACAGTCCCAACGTTGAGGACTATACTGAAGGCGCTGGATCTGCCGCTTATCGGGGTCAAGAGTGTTCTCGTCGAGAGGCTGCAAAGGTATGTAAGGTCTTCACGATAAACTACGGTGCAGGGAAATGTGGAGGAAAAGGTGTTAGATTTTCTAGGGGATGCCAGGGAATCATTTGTGGAATAATCTCAGGTACAGATTGAAATATCTTCTAGAGGGAATTGTTCAATTACGAATATTTAATGATAGTTCTCTAATTGTTCAGTCGCTTTTTTTGTAATCCAATTATCTTTATTGAGTTTGTAAGTTTATATAAAAATATTTAGTATCCATTCCTCTGTTTAAGTGTACGAAGGCAAGCAGTGTGTATTTAGAGTATTTTTCTAACATTGTCATCTACCCACGCGCTATAAGCGTTATCTCGGTTCCTCGAGTTTAGATAGCGGTTGGAGGGAGCCAGGTTGAACCCAGGAAAAACCAGTGGGGGTTCTCTCTGGTTCTTGTCTCTGCAACAAAGATTACATTATTTTTCACTGATGAATGAAGTTAATTGGCTACTGGTGAAGTGGAGGAAAAAATAATTCACCTTTGGTTCGTAAATTTTTTGCCTAATTGGTTCGTGTAACTCCGGATCCCAAGAGGTGAATTTTATGTAGTGAGTGTCCTCAGTCTCTGGAGGGTCGTAAATGTGGTCTAGGCTGTCTCGTACACATTTTCTTGCACGAGAACGAAATTCCTCTACGTTGTTGTCTAATCTGCATGGGAAAAATGGACAATGGATTGTCAGATAGTAATTTATTCATTCACAATAGTAAAATAAGCGTCAAGTTACTTACAGTGTGGAGGCTTCTGTATTTGTTGACGGCAGCTTTCCGTCAACTTTATTGAAGACTTTAACAATAAATTGCACTAATTGATATATCCTGTTGTTTTTTTTCCATTCTGGAAAACCTGCACAAGTGTTGAGCTCGTTTGTCTCGGGATAAACTAGTGGATGGAAGACGTTTGATTGAAAGGCCACTCTCTGGGAGGATAATTAAGATAATCAACAATTAATTCATCAATCGAGGAAGTTAGTAAACAATTTGAGAAGGGAATTTAACGGAGAGTTCACTGGATAATGGTAAAATTAAATAGTAACAAGCGCACTCTCAGTTAACTTGTTTAATTACTTACGGGACATCCACCGTCAGGGAAATTCTCAGGTAATGTCATCGTAAATCTGAATACTGCACCTTGATAAAATCCCTGGCGTATGAATAAAACTCCAAACCACACTGTAAAATTATTGACAATTAACTGGCGAAGGAAAGAGTCTCCAAATTGACTATTAAATTTTCTTTCTGAATTAACCTACAAAAAGGATTATCTGCTGATGGAATTACGTAAATCCCTCGCAGATCCTGACTCTGGAGAACGTTACTGATAGAAATGGAGAATAAATATTAATCGTCAAATTATTTTGCCTCAATGACAAGTGATATTGGAGAGGAAATGTCAATGGACAAAAACAAAAACAGAAAAATTCCTTACTATTCCGATAAAATACTGTACTCTTGCAGGTAAACCGCGTATTCACTGTTGCTTGCAGTAACATCAGGGCGGTCAATCATTTTCATAGACGTATTGAGCTGTGAATCCCCACTGGATCCCCCTGGCAATATTTTCCTGAATGATCCTCGTCTCTTGAGCTCCTCCTCAGCAGTCAATCCCTAAGAGACAAATTGCTGTCACTAAAATCTCCTCAGAAATAATAATTCCTCGATCATAAACTTGTCATTTCTCACTTTTGAGCTCGATCCTGCGACGTTGACGTTCATTCTGAATTAATCTATCAATGATAATCCTCGAATGCCTCCTGAGCAATGATCAACTCTCCCACTGACTTCTTATCATTTCCATCAAATCCACTACACCTTCAGTTCTTCATCCCAAAAAAATCCAAGGGGTTACATGACTTTCTTCAGCACTGAGGGGCCATTATCTTTGATGTCACTGATGAATAGCCAGTCCTCCAGATTTTTTTCCCCCCTAGATTCCCTAGAATCCACGCCCGTTGTGCTCGTTTGGTGGCGCCTCGTTTCATTCCATTCAGCTTTTTTAGACTCGTTCAGACGGTTGTTAGAGTTCCCTCAAGGAAGCCAGTGTTGGGGGATTTTTTCTGAATGTTGAGACATGGGGGACATGAAGAAATAAATCTTGGAGTCCCCTGCACGACGATGGTGCAGGGGAGGACGACTTGGAAATCCAATTAATCGTAAGAAATACATTTCTGGTGTTCAATTATTATTTCTCTCGTGATGCTGGACAATTTTTCTTTTTCTCTTTAACCCTAGCGAGGGGAAGGTACTGCAAGTCGCGTAATAATAAATAAAAGCCCACTGGGGATCGATCAGATTTAATTCAAATTATTCTTTATTTGAGGATAAATATCTAACAGTTTCATTTATCCTAAGGAAAGTCTTAACATTCTGGTCCTCAGATGCTTTAAGAATAGTTACAACAATATTAATCGTCAAAAACAAACTTCAGTGAACGTAAAATAAGTATATCGAGGAAATAATCGATAGTCGAATGATGAGAATAAAAGAATAGCAGAATATCTCAATAAATTGTGTACTTAAAACTTCAACGGCTGATGGCGAATTCCCAGAAGTGAGAAAAATTGGAACAGACACCCTGAGAGGTTGGAGAGTAGAGGACAGGGGGGTTTTCTCGTTTTCCAGAATTCCGAGATGATCTGCTCCAAGTCGTGGAGCATTTTGGATATTACGGCGTAGTTACCCTGGTGTATCAACTCAAATCTCTCTTTCACGTTTGCGTAAAATATGTCGAACATGACTAACAGGTGTGGAGATACACCAATATCCTGAAGTAACAATGATTATTATTCTTTAAAAATGATAAGACACTTTGTCTGTGAATTGGGGGATTTTATTTTGCCCTCTCAAACTATTGAATGAGAATTTTATGAATATCAAAAACTATTGGATATCTACCTGCAATTGAAATCCAATAGGATCTTGCCAATCCTCCTTGCAGGGGAGGCACGGACACTTAATTCCCATTCGTTCCTTGAAGCTCTTCTGACGCTCCGCTTTGGAAGACCATTCAAACCGATTGCCCAAGCATGCAATTAACTGTATAATAAATTCAAAGAGCGTCAAGAGTTGTAATAAAAAATTCTATTGCAGTCTATAAAATATTGAAAGTAAAAATAAATTACCCTCTCTCCCTTTTTAACGGGATAGTGAGCAAAAATGACAGTTTTCCGTCCAAAATTCCTGCAGGAAATATTGGGGGCACAGCTGTGGCCGAAGCGAGGGTACAGAGGCATACAAGCCATACTGCAGTCGAATTGATCATGGCAATGGACGCTACTACTGACATTATATGTGCTTCCTACTAAAATCAGATTAAATTTCATCAGGAGACCCCCTACAAAGGGTACCCACTCATTCTCGAGGAAGCCCTGGACGTTCATCTCTTCTCCAAAGATTTTGCTCTTAGTCGCCAAAATGAATGTCATAACAACTGACATACAAGTCGTGCAGAAAAGGGATTTGGGCGTTTTCTTTGCAGCATGAGTTGGAAGTGTGAAGAATGTCTCAAGAGTTCTTCCATCGAAGAGAGAGCCCGAGAATCCCCTCTTCAATAGTTGAGGATTGTTTTCCATGCTTCTCACCCTCTCCCTGAGCGCTTTGAGACTGCCAGCCTCCTTGACAGCTCTGATGAGAGCCCTGACGATCATCACTATCAGATGATCGGCAGCCTGATTCTTGGTCACAATCCTCTCCATGAATTCACACTCGATCCCATGATAATCCCTCCAAGCAGTGGTCCTGCACTCCTCCGAGCAATAAATACTGACCGCACAGGTCCTACAGGGAATTCCTGAGAATGCCTGCTGAAGGCAGTGACCGCAGTAGGTGTACACTCTGTTTTCCATCAGAGACGTTACAAAAGGTTCCTGGATGGCAATCATCTCACCAGCTTTGATGTCCTTCGTAGCCTCCAGGAACACTCCCGAGTCTGAAGATCCGAACTGGATGGAGCTGGAAGCCCCGACGATTTCAGAACTCTCCTCGAAGACATTATTCAGAAATATCTTTGGATTCCATTTAGCCAGGGGCTTTGGAAGGTTCTCCATTCTCTTGGGATTGCTCAGGATGTCCTCGATGGTTCCACGATTGGGATGTCGCTTGTCCATCCTTCTCAGCCACTTTCTGGCGTTTTCCAGAGCTCGATTAATCTCGGAGGAGTTCTCGGGATGCAGAGCCTTAAGGCACAAAGCTCTTCGAGCGAACAGCTTCGACTTGAGACGGTCAGGATAGCCTGACTGTAGGGCCCTCGTTATGTCCCGGAGGGCGTCCTCGTAGAGTTGGACCTTCAGCAGAATTGCCGATCGATTTGCGTACGCCAGGGCCATTTCAAGGGAACCCTGAGGGGCGTATGCCAAACTGACAGTAAATCCCTCGATGATGGTGCACATTGATGTCTCGCTCTTATTCAGGTAGAGATTGTTGGTCTGCTTTCGAAAGCGTTTCGAATCTCTGGTGTTCTTCGTGCACCTCGAGGTCTCCAAATGAGATAGCCAACTCCTGAAGCTCTTATGGTTTTTCATGCCTGTCATTACTGTCTTGAAACGTTCCTCGTCGGTCAGATCAGGTAGGGACTTCATGTCGATCATCTTCCGAACCGCGTCCATGTCGAAACCTTGGGCCCAGTCCTTTACCTCCTCCATGGCTTCTTTTTGACGGCTAACGGTAATATGTGGGTGGAGTTAAAGACTTCTTGGACTGACGAGAGATGAAGCAGGTTAGAACTGTTACATGTCAATTTTTTTGACAGATCTAGGGACGAGATTTTGGAACGAAGACGTGTGGACGAGGAAAACGGACGGAATGAGGATGAATTCGTTGTCTCTGGCTCTTCAGGGGCCGGATCTTTAGGGCACTGCGAAAATCTATTCTGTACTTTCAAAAAAATCCGTAAGGGGGCAAATACAAATTGGCAAGGAAAACGCAAAGAGAGGAAAAGAGAAAGCATTCCGTTTAACGCCTACCGGTGAAAAGTGAAAGTACCCTAAAGATCTGACCCCAGGCCGGGGATTTGAGTCAAATTTATCGATAGTTGACACGATGAGAGGCTAATTTATATAATGTACTAGATTCCCCAGATTTTCATACTTATTTGTCGTTTATGTTAGAGGACATTACATACGCTAGAAAGGACGAAAAATAAGGATTTGTCAAGCAAAGGAAGAATCATAATCGATTACTTGACGATCATTAGGTGGGGTCACAATAACATAAGAATAAGAATGTAATGATCAATTTATAACAACGCCCTCAATTCCCTAGATATTTTTGTGGATGTAGACGATATGGTGGTCGCATTCCACTTATAAAAAAAAGTAATTATTAGGCCGGGATAAACAGGACACACTTGAAAGCTGGGGAACAATTGTGCTCGTTTATGTCAGCATAAAAACTTATTTGTTTTCTCCCGTTAGGTGGTGTGTCAGTCAACTGATTGTGGCTCCGTTGGGTTCTTCCACATAAAATATTCACAAGTGGATTATTTAACCTTAATAATGTTTATTATAATGAAAATCAATATTAAGTAAACAACAGGGTTATTTATATGTAACATATCTTGAAATAAAATGGTGCTGCAAATGTAGTGGCAGTCAGCGAGATTGAGCATGAGAAGCTTCTGCTTTCTCTCACGAGGTTTCGTTCGAGGTTGCTCAGGAGGTTATGCAGTTTCCTGGTTGTGTTGGGCTCGGTCGGTAAATCAGTCTCCTGTTTCAAAGCTTTGGAATTTCATGTCAACCTCCTCGACCATATTTTCGTAAAATTATTGACGTCCCTATAGCTACTTTCAGTCGATTCATATCCAATTTTCTCAAGAGTGGATAGGGACATTCCAGTAAAATTTGTTCGGAATTAAAGTTGGAATACCTTTCCCACCTAGGTCGACTCGGATCAACAAAGTAATTGAAGCCGTGGAGTGCATTCTCCCGAAGGAATTCTCTGCTGCGCAATCGAAAGCTCCTGCGGAGTTTCGCCAACGAAATCGATTAGCATTCGAGTTTTCATTCGAGTGCGATTCGAGTGCTCATTCGAGACTCCCGTTGCCTCTCTGTTATTATAGAGGAATATATAATATGATTGTTATTATTATTATTGTTTGAGATTGAATAAATAAATAGATAAATGCACATTTATCGTGAAATTCAGAACTCCCTCTGAACTAGAGGTATCAGGCAATTATAAAGTCCAAGGAGGCTACTCGAAATTCGGGGAATTAAATGGTCACGTTTCATGGAACTCCTCAGTGTTTATACTACCCTGCTTATTTGTAACGTCGTCGAAGTATTTGGATGGTATTTAGAATCCCCTCATTCTCTGTTGTTTTGAAAAAATTGTGCCACCTCCATTAGCATTATATTACGCTAATGAATAGGGAGGATTTGTAATGCTATTTGGGATTGGAAATTCTCAATTCACGTGCCACGTTCATTATCATTATATTATACTGATCATTATCCTAATCATTTATATGCTCCTGAAACTGGTGGGTAGTAATGAAAAGATTGCCCATATCTGAAGTAATTAATTTATTATTCAAATTCTTCTACAAAATAGTAATCCCCCAAAATAATTACAAAAATACTAATTATCAATTAATTAATTTATTAATATCAGGCTTGCAATGTGAGACAACAAAACATTTGTAACATGAAATAAATAAATCAATATAGTCAAATAAATGAATGAATCAATTTTTTTAATACCATCCCCTACATATCAACGTGAAATCACATCTAGTGACTTTGATTAATCGCCTATATCTGGGGAACTAATGGGCCGATCGACGTAAAATTAATTGCGTTTGAAAGATCTCGAGGAGCCGAACCAGATTCTGCACTTTTT